>JAVYIG010007125.1:0-106845 GCA_035222895.1 Strongylocentrotus droebachiensis
AGAAAGAAGACGATTTTTGTTGCCGTTCTCGACTCTTAACCCTAATTGTCTGAATTCAGTTTCGCCCCTCTCGCGCGAAGCGCGGAAGCTTTGACCTTTCCTTAAACTATGAGAGAAAGCAGACAATTCGTTGTACTGTTCTCGACTCTTAACCCTTATATGAATTCAGGCCCCCCCCCCCTCCTGCGCAAAGTTTGAGGCTTTGACGTTTTCTAAAATTATTAGAGAAAGAAGAAGATTTGTTGTACCGTTTCCGACTAATAATCCTTATATGTATTCAGTTTTCCCCCTCCCGCGCGAAGCGCGGAAGCTTTGACGTTTACTTAAATTATTAGAGAAAGCAGACGATTCGTTCTATAGTGTTCTCGACACCCAATCCTTGTCTGTATTCAGTCCCCCCCCCCGTGAAAGCTTAGACGTTCCTTAAATTATTAGAGAAAGAAGACGGTCCGTTGTACCGTTCTCGACTCTTAATCCTTATATGAATTCAGTTCCTCCCCCCTCCTGCGCAAAGTTTGAAGCTTAGACGTTTCATTAAATTATTAGAGAAAGAAGACGATTCGTTGTACCGTTTCTGACTAATAATCTTATAAGTATTCAGTTCCCCCCCCCCCCCCCCCCGCGAAAGCTTAGACGTTCCTTAAATTATTAGAGAAAGAAGACGATACGTTGTACCGTTCTCGACTCTTAATTTATCCTAATTGTCTGAATTGAGTTTACCCCCTCCCGCGCGAAGCGCGGAAGCTTTGACGTTTACCTAAATTATGAGAGAAAGAAGACGATTCGTTGTACTGTTCTCGACTCTTTATCCCCGTCTGGAATCAGTTTCCCCCCTCTCACGCGAAGCGCGGAAGCTTAAACGTTTCATTAAACTATTAAAGAAAGAGGACGATTCATTGTACCGTTCTCGACTCTTAATTCTTGTCTGAATTCAGTCCCCCCCCCCCCCCCCCCCCCTCTCTCGTGCAAACTTTGACGTTTTATTAAATTATTAGCGGAAAGAAGACGATTCGTTTTACCGTTCTCGATTGTTAATCCTTGTCTGAATTTTCCAAATGTTTCTTTGTCTGCTCCTACGTCCTTTTACTTTTTTCTCTTCTCTCTCTCTTTCTCTCTCTCTCTCTCTCTCTCTTTGGCCGAGTTTTTGTTTGTTTGTTTGTTTGTTTGTTTTTTTTTTTTTGGGGGGGGGCGACTGCCCCGTCGCCCTCCTGTAGTTGTAGTCTCACTCGAAGTCGTCACATCCGATAAAAAGTCAAAGTTCGTAGGGGGGGGGGGGGGGGGAATTGCCGGCCGACCGCTATTATACATTTCTTCGACTTCAAACTTCTGCATTGATATAGTATACAAGGATCAAGCAAGAATGTCGACACAGCTGCCCCGACACAGCAACGTTATATGCGTATCTTTCTTGCTCCCTAGCTCGACGAGACGATCGACTCAACCCAACCCCCCCCCCCCCTCTCTCTCTTACTCCCACCCTCCTTTCTGAAGGCTCTTACCCCTCTCTCTCCTCTCATATAACCCCGTTTCTTTTGTTTTCCTTCTTTCTTTCTTTTTTTCCTTTTCCTTTTCTTTCTTTTCTTTCTTTTCCTTTCGTTCCTCTTTATCTTTTTTCTCTTTGTTTCTTCTCTTCTTTTTTTCTTTTCTTTCCCTTTCCCTCTCATTTTCCCTCCCCCTTTTATCATTTTACCTGACGGCAGCGCAATTTTACTGACAATATCCTGACAGGTGGGGGGGGGGGGGGTGTCGCACCCCCATCAGGGGCGTCGCCAAAGGGGGGTGTGGGGGTGCGACACCCCCCCCCCCACCTGTCAGGATATTGTCGGTAAAATTGCGCTGCCGTCGGGAAAAAAGAGAAAAGGGGGAGGGAAAAAAAGAGAGGGAAAGGGAAAGAAAAGACAAAAGAAAAGGAAAAGAAAAGAAAGAAAGGAAAAGAAAGGAAAGAAAGAAAGAAAAAGAAAGGAAAGAAAAGAGAAGAAAGAAAGAGAAAAAAGAAAAAGAGGGAGGAGAGGAAAGAAAGGAAAAGAAAGAAAAGGAAAAAAAGAAGAAAAAAGAAAAGAGGGAAACAAAAGAAACGGGGGTGAAAGAGAGGAGAGAGAGGGAGGTAAGAGCCTGAGAAAGGAGGAGTGGGAGTAAAAGAAAGGGGGGGGGGGGGGGGAGGTTGTTGGGTGGAGTCGAGTCGTCTCGTCAAGGAAGCAAGAAAGACACGGGTAAATATATTCATGTGTCGAGTCAGCTGTGTTGGTATTCTTGCTCGATCCTCGTGTACTATATCAATGCAGAAGTTTGAAGTCGGGGAGATGTATATTGTCGGTCGGCCAACAAGATTTTTTCCCTACGAACTGTGACTTTGTATCCGCTGTGACGACTTCGAGAGTGACTACAACTACAGTACTTGTATTTTCTCGAAGTTTCACTTTCCTATAATATCAGCTAAAGAAATTTTCGGGGAAACTAAATTCGAACAAGGATTAACTTTGAGTCAACAACGGTACGAAGAATCGTCTTCCTTTCTCTATATTTTGATGAAACGCCAAAATTTCCGCGCTTCGCGCGGGAGAGAAAAACTTAATTTAGACAAGTCGAGAACGAATCGACTTCTTTCTCTCATAATTTAAGGAAACGTCAAAGCTTCCGCGCTTCGCGCAAGAGGGGGAAGCTGAATTCAGACTAAGAGGGCTTATTTAGAGTAAAAAACGGTACAACGAATTGTCTACTTTCTCTAATAATTTAAGGAAACGTCAAAGCTTCCGCGTTTCGCGCAAGAGGGGGAAACTGAATTCAGATTAATAGAGCTTAACAAGAGTCGAAAACGGTGCAACGAATCGTCTTCTTTCTATAATAATTAAATCAAACGTCTAAGCTTTTCGCGCTTCGCGCTGGATGGGGGAAGGACAAGGATTAAGACTCGAGCACGGTTCAACGAATCGTCTACTTTCTCTAATAATTTATTGAAACGTCAAAACTTCCGCGCGAGGGGGGAAAACTGAATTCAGATGAGGATTAAGAGTCGAGAACAGTAGGCCGACACCGAATCTCCGCTTTTTCTCATAATTTAATGATATGTCAAAGCTTCCGCGCTTCGCGCGGGAGGAGGAGAAACTGAATTCGGTCAAGGATTAAGAGTCGAGCACTGTTCAACGAATCGTCTACTTTCTCTAATAATTTAATGAAAGGCCATAACTTCCGCGCTTCACGCGGGAGGGGGAGAACTGAATTCAGATAAGGATTAAGAGTCGAGAACAGTACACCCAATCGTCTAATAATTTAAGGAAACGTCAAAGCTTCCACGCTTCGCGCGAGAGGGGCAAACTGAATTCAGAAAAATAGGGCTTATTAAGAGTAAAAAACGGTACAACGAATCGTCTTCTTTCTCTAAAAATTTACGGAAACTTCAAAGCTTCCGCGCTTTGCGCGAGAGGGGGAAACTGAATTCAGATGTCGAAAACGGTACGACAAATCTTCTTCCTTTCTCTATATTGTGATGAAACGTCAACAATTCTGCGCTTCGCGTGGAAGGGAAAACTTCATTTAGACGAGTCGAGAACGGTACGACGAATCGTTTTCTTTCTTTAATTATTTAAGGAAACGTCAAAGCTTCCGCGCTTCGCGCTAACGGGGGAATCTGAATTCAGACAATTAGGGCTTATTAAGAGTCGAAAACGGTACAACGAATCGTCTTCTTTCTCTAATAATTTAATGAAACTTCACCAAACTTCCGCGCTTCGGGCGGGAGGGGGAAACTGAATTCAGATGAATAGGGCTTAATAAGAGTCGAAAACGGTACGACGAATTGTCTTCCTTTCTCTATATTTTGATGAAACGCCAAAAATTCCGCGCTTCGCGCGAAAGGAGAAAACTTCATTTAGACGAGTCGACAACGGTACAATGAATCGTCTTCTTTCTCTAATAATTTAGGGACACGTCAAAGCTTCCGCGCTTCGCGCTAAAGGGGGAAACTGAATTCAGACAATTAGGGCTTATTAAGAGTCGAAAACGGTACAACGAATCGTATTCTTTCTCTAATAATTTAATGAAACTTCACAAACTTCCGCGCTTCGCGCGGGAGGGGGAAGCTAAATTCAGATGAATAGGGCTTAATAAGAGTCGAAAACGGTACGACGAATTGTCTTCCTTTCTCTATATTGTGATGAAACGCCAAAAATTCCGAGCTTCGCGCGAAAGGAGAAAACTTCATTTAGACGAGTGGAGAACGGTACAACGAATAGTCTTCTTTCTCTAATAATTTAAGGTAACGTCAAAGGTTCCGCGCATCGCGCTAAAGGGGGAAACTGAATTCAGACAATATTATTAGAGCATATTAAGAGTCGAAAACGGTACAACGAATCGTCTTCTTTCTCTAATAATTTAATGAAACTTCAAAACTTCGCGCGGGAGGGGAACTGAATTCAGATAAATAGGGCTTAATAAGAGTCGAAAACGGTACGACGAATCGTCTACCTTTCTCTATATTGTGATGAAACGCCAAAAATTCCGCGCTTTGCGTGGAAGGAGAAAACTTCATTTAGAGTTTTTAGACGAGTCGAGAACGGTACAACGAATCGTCTTCTTTCTCAAATAATTTAAGGAAACGTAAAAGCTTCCGCGCTTCGCGCTAAAGGGGAAACTGAATTCAGACAATTAGTGCTTATTAAGCGTTGAAAACGGTACAACGAATCGTCTCCTTTCTCTAATAATTTAATGAAACGTCTAAATTTCCGCGCTTTGCGCGGGAGGGGGAGAACTGAATTTAGATAAGTATTAAGAGTCGAGAACAGTACACCCAATCGTCTGCTTTTTCTCATAATTTAATGAAACGTCAAAGCTTCCGCGCTTTGGGCGGAAGGGGGAGAAACTGAACGCAGACAAGGATTACCAGTCGAGAACGGTACAATTAATCGTCTTCTTTCCCTAATAATTTAAGGAAACGTCTAAGCTTCCGCGCTTCGCGCTGGCGGCCTATCACCCACACCCTCTAATGAGCGCTCTGTAAGTGATTCGCTTGCTCACTACCGCCCCTCCTAAAATAAGAGCCTAGCTCCGCCTGCATTAAAATATATAGCTATGAATGCTGACTAAGTTGACGAAATAATTCGTATATTTGTGTCGTCGTGGAAAATGACCATTTGCGCATACGCAGGTACTATAGATAGTCCATAGAAAAAAAAATTAGCCTTCGGCCCCGGGTTTATAGGGTTAAATTTGCAGATATTGGACATTTAATTTTGTCGGTAATTGGTGGCTAGTTTTGTCGGTAATCGTTGCCCTCTGCACCTCCCCCCCCCCCCCACTGAAAAAGGTCTAGCGACGCCCCTGACCCCCATCCCCCCTTTAGCGACGCCCGTGCAAGCATTGCTTTTTTTCCAGAATAAGACTGTATACTTCATATACATACTTCATATTTTTCAACATATTATTATACAGAATTGCAATTATGACTTATTCTTTCGTTAAAACACAATGTACCCAAAACCCTCTCCTTTCCTTTCCTCCTAAGTCTTCGGAATTGCCCCCTCCCCCTCTTTCCCGTCCCCTCCCCCTCGCTTCTACTTGTGTGGATAGGGAATGCATTCTGGGACCAGTTTCTATACAATATCGAAATGACTTCTTGACTTCGTTCCACCTCTATACCTAGCTCACCCTTAAACTTCCCAGTTTTCCCATTTCTAAGATATAGGATACAACAATCGATTGATGGACTAAACGAATCAGAAAAATACTCGAACTCTGAAGCAAACAAGAAAGGAAAAATGCAGAAAAAGAAAATCTACAAAAAATGGGACAGATCTTTGATTTAGTAATAAGGAGTGTAAATCGCCTGCACTAAGTAACTTATTAGCCTTTATTTCCTGGGTACTCACCCCCCCCCCATTGTTTATCCATTAAAGGTACTATGTCCCATTTGCAGGCCAAAAAAATGAAAAAGTTTAATTCCAACTGCATTTGAAAGATAATACTAATTTAGAACTTCCCTAAAAAATGTGGGGCTTGAAAATGTCTTCAAGTGGGAAAATAATGACTATTAGTTGTCAAATCGACTTTAGGGCTATAGAGCCCAAAAGTAATATTCTTGATTTTCAGACAATTGCACCGAATGGTCATACGTTTTATGCTGCGCAAAGATTCAATCAGTTTAATCTTGGCCATCACAAGAAGTGGGTTATTGATGTAGACAAATGCTCATGTACCCTTTTCAACTCTTTTCATGTATGTTATTACCAAAGAAGAAAAAAGGCCAGTCAGTCACTCAATAGTGTCTGACAGCGAAGTCTAGCAAGTAAACGGGTTTCCTTGCATAATTTGAATATGAGGACACTGCTAACGTTTAAATTTCACAGATAGGACATACATGACATATATATAATTCCTGCAAAGTTCTACAGCATTGGAGGTTGGCTGCAAAAGGGACATAGTACCTTTAAATAACGAATAGTTCATTTCATGATTTATTTGTTACAACCCAAAAAACAGACGATCCTGAATTAAAGACTACGCCATTTGTCCTCGAGCAAAAATGAATATACTTCGGATACGTTTTTAGAATAGTGCTCCTTTGCACCAGCGCGGTCCGCATTCAGCGACAATCTCCGTGCCTTTTACACTACAATGAATCGCTAGTTTCATAAAGTCATCACGAAATTGGCAACGTTATATCGGCCTTTTTCGGATACCAATAATCTACATGATTCCGGCCAGGATCAACGCACGGCTTTATAGTACATGTACATCGGCAGTAAGTTTTATTATTATATTTATACTGATATTCGAATAACAACATGGGTTAGAACAATAAGTTTCATTTCATAAATATGAAGAGCTAGATCTATGTAAAATTGTATGTACGTTTGTGACATTTCTACCGTCCTACCGCTACTCTAGAGCTCTGCAATCCCTACAAAGTTGGTCAACAGTCCCAGGTATGAGAAAATATGTTGGGGAAAGTAGTCAATGCTATCTAGAATAAATCTAGCTAGTCTAGCGACTTGTACAGTTGTACTATAGGCCTAGATCTAATAGATCTATATTTACTTGTAAATTGTAGTTGGATGGTGATGTGACCAAAGTTCAGATGAAATTTTCTTTGGAATTGGGTACGAAATTGTGAAAATATTAACAAAAGAAAAGAAAAATTATCAACTTACTGATTAAGGGTCTGAAATTTTTTGATTTGAGAGCAGATTTCTTCAAAATAGTAAGTAAAAAGTGGTAGGCCTACTAACTGATTGTATGATATCTTACCTTGCAAATTATGATATTATCTTATTTTTGATGGATCATATTTTTTGATAAATCAACTGTAGTGTATATTAATATCGTGCATGTGCGTAATACCATAAAGCATACGCGAAGTTTGCATAATTTTAGACTGATAGCTTCAGTTTGAGGTGCAGAGCTATAGCGCGGAGACGGTACTGAGCGACGACGTCGACATCGAAGCCCTAAACGGAGGCTTCCCGATGTCGGATGTGATCCAAATTCAGGTGGAAAATGCAATATATGACTATGATTGAAATTAGAAAAAAATTGGGCTAAAATTCCTTTGCTAAGAATCGATATTAAACTGGTAAAAAAACTGCTTAAAAAAATGGATACGAAACTACACTAGCGCCGAAATCTGCTTGACTGGCAAGTTTGACTGTAGACTCATGATTTAAATTTCAAAGATTTTTTTTCTAACATCGGTAAAAGTTGAAAAGATTGTATTTTACTGCTTTTTACTTTAGGTGTCATCGGTTGTCACTAAAGTACCAATTTTATACAGTGGTGTTTGAAATGTTGAGAATCAAACTTTTTTTTTTTGCCGATAAATTTTGCCGATATCGATCCAAGGTGCAAGGGAGTTGCTTCGATCTTCCGATCAATACCCCAACTTACAGTGTTAGGTTTGGGGACGGTTGACAAATGCAAAAATAGCTTGTGATCGCGTTTTCTCAAAAACCAATGGATTACCGCCAAACTTGGGTCATGTATGTATCTTGTAGAGCCTAACCCTATGGGGTCACGAGGTCAAAGTTCAAAGGTCACAGGGCTCATTATGTACCGTATGCAAAAATAGCTTGTGATCACATCGTTTTCTTGATAATCAGACAGGCGATCTGCTTGTAAAAGTCATGGGATTCCTGACTGACCTAAAGGTTTATAATTATGGTTGCCGCATGAGCTACATACAGGATTTTGTTGCTGAATCTGAGGCAATGTTACCGAGTCACTTTAAGATGTAAGTTTGATATGTCACTTTCTCAAAAAACATAAATCGGGACAAAACAATTATCACAAACATGTACATGTACTTTGGTTCTATGCACATGAGTAAATGTTCATAGGACAGAAGGAGAGCTATGTATCAGGAACCAAAATCATTCTTTGATCTGACTGTAATGATTCATGGAGTGTCTTTCTTTTTCTTGTATTTTGTATCTTGTTTCACTTTAGATGATGGCACGACATATAGCAGGATTGTGTCACGGAGGGGGTTTGCCATTCAGCAGAGTGCTTCACTGTAGTCTCCTTTCAAGGATAAACCCTCACGTACCATCAGCGTCTCATAGGTCGTTTGTGATGCATCCATGTGCAGGCACACTCACTCAAACAAATCTCTCAGTCTGGAAGAAAGCAAGGACTACATCATGTACAAATCAATCATTAGAGTCTAATGGGAAACATCATTTGATCCACCATAGAATATTTCACACATCACAGAGCAGACAAGCTGTTCCTGTTGCTGTTTGGCTGGCTGCCAAAACATTAGCCAAGACTGCTGCAATAATCACTGGAAGGTACAGTACAATGTTCATTGTCCAAACAAAATTAATCTTAGGAAAATAAATGAGTACCGTACACTATTTTGTGTGTGTATATATTAGGGATGCAGTGAATGATTCACTTTATGATAGAATACACCAAAAGTATTTTTGATTATGGGCATGCTAGTTGTGGATTGGATATAATCAGATTTGAATTGATAGTTTCATTAGCATAGTTGCCTACATTTGCTTTGTAGGAGGAATGATTCCTATCAAATCTAGACCCCTCTCTTTGTAGAAAACTACTATGTAAAAAATATACAAAATACACAGTACCAGTATTCATCAGTTTGTCTCAAGAGATTCTTATTGTTTGCTGTGAAAGGTTGGCAGGTATGGTTGATAATGTTCTCCTTGGGAGCCCTGCAATCATATTGTTAACCTAACTTTAGCCAAGCTTACAGGCTAAGCACTGAGCATTCAGGGGATATCTACCTGCCAGGTACCCGTTTAATTAACTCACCTGGATGGAGAGCGGCAGATGTGGATCAATGTCTCAGTAAGGGATGTTAGTGACATGGCAGGGATTGAGAAGAAGTCATTGGTACATTTTAAATAAGGGATGGAATCTGTGTCCTCTTTACATTTACTTTCCATACATCAATAAACATGAGCCTTAAAGACAACTCTGTATAAAATACAGTCAAACCTGTCTATAGCGACCGCCCAAGGGAAACACAAAAAGTGGCCTTTGTAGACAGGTTCCTTAAGTACATGCTTCAATGCCAAACTATTTTCAAGGGAAACATAAAATGTGGTCCTTGTAGACAGGTGGTCACTAAAGCAGGTTTGACTGTACATAAACTTTATTCTCATATAACTGCTAAATCTGGCAATAATGCCATGAATCTGAAACCTTTTATCACTTTGTTCCTCTCGAAGGACTTTGAGGAATCGATGGAGAGACCATCCCAAACACAAACACAAAACAACAAGTGAAAGATTACAGGAGAACAGAGGCAAGATCATCGCTGGTATACTTGGAATGCTTGGCTTTGGAATTGGTTATTACTACTATCATATAGAATACACACCATTGACCAACAGACCTAGGTTCATTCTCTTCAACAAAACTCAGTTTGAGAAGATTGTAGAAGAGGAATACAAAATGGTATGTAAATTGTCTAATGGCTATTTTATAATGAATAGGCATATTACTTTTTGCATTTATTCAGTCAATAATGATGTTTTAAAACAATTACTTATGTGGTCATTGGATTCAAATGAACATCCAGTACTTTTTAAAAATCATTTTATGTACAGTTTAGATTAAGCTTTATGATTTCATATAATTGTGAGACAAATTTATGGCAAATTGAGGTAGATAAAAAACTTGAAACAACTAGTCTTTCTTTTAAAGCTTTATGATTTTATATTAAATTAAGACATTAAAGAATTTAGCTTTGTACAACAAATCACAAGATCTATGTTTTGATTATTCCATCCTATTCTTCTAGCATTGTGAGACATATAAGGATAGCTTTGTACCAACGGACCATAAGATCTATGGTATAATCTCAGGGATTGTAATGCAGCTGATCAAAGCTAACCAGGACGTGTCTCAGATACGTAACCAGACCTGGACCATTCACGTGGTGGACCAGAACATCAAGAATGCATTTGTTCTTCCAGTGAGTATTTAGTTTGTTTACCTGACTTCTAAGAAAGCATGTGTGTGTTTGTAAGTAAGCATTCAGGGGACCAACATCTTTTTGTCCTCTCGATAATGCAGATAATGCCTTAAAGGGATTGGGTATCTTTGCCTCAGATTCTAAACAATTTAGCTCATGCAATCATAATTATAAACCTTTAGGTCAGACAGGAATTCCATGACTTTTACAAGCCGATCGATCGCCTGTTCGATTATCAAGATATTTATGATTGGAAATTGAAATTTCAAAAACAGTTTTCCCCAACGGGTTTTTATAGCACTACATCCTATGGGAGAAAATGAGTATGGTAAAACCGGTCACTTTTTTGAGGCACTTCATGATCATTTTGAAGCGTAATTTTGTTAGGGCTTCAATATTACACCATATCACAGACACTGATAATATGTAGGGCCATGCATCTCAGATTTGTGAAACTGGTAACATTCTTAAACGATGCCTTTAAAAGAGCATTTCCATGGTTTCAAAACCTGGGGCCTCCCAACTATTAGACCACTGCTCTACCACCAGCTACTGAGCCATCCCCTCACAGTGTATTTCTAGTTAGCTTGCTTGAAATAGAGGGAAATGACTCGATCTCTAACAAGACACATGTCTTAATTTACCCTTAGTACTACCTGTCTTATGTTTTAAGTACATGAATGATTGTCATGAGTTTCAAGCCCTCATCAAGCATTAATTAGCTTAATGAAAATTATACTATTTGTTTGAACTTTTAATAAAGGAGAGCTTTTTTATGCCTCCGTTACAAAGTAGCCGGAGGCATTATGTTTTGGGGTTGTCCGTCCGTCCGTACATCTGTACGTCCGTACGTCCCGTTCTCGTGATTCCGTTATCTGAAGAACCGATTGATGGATTCCTGCCAAACTTTGGTCATGTATGTATCTTGCAGAGCCGATGAACTGATTAGATTTTGGGGTCATGAGGTCAAAGGTCACAGGGCTCATTATGTATGCAAAAACAGCTCATGATCGCGTTATCTCAAGAACCGATTGATGGATTCCTGCCAAACTCAGGTCATGTATGTTACTTGCAGAGCTGATGAACTGATTAGATTTTGGGGTCATGAGGTCAAGGTCAAAGGTCATGCGGCTCATTATGTATGCAAAAATAGCTTGTGAACGCATTCTCATTAGAACTGACAGATGGATTACTATTTAACTCAGGACTTCTTGCAGAGCCAATGAACTGAGTAGATTTTATGGTAATGAGGTCAAAGATCAAAGGGTCATATGAGAAATTGCTTGTAATCGCGATATTCTGAGAACCTGTTGATGGATTACAATTGAACTTGAATTTAAAAAAAATTCTTCTGTTTTGGTTTGTAAAATTGCTCTATGACGGAGGCATCATGTGAAGTTCCATCTAGTTTCTTTTTATATTAGTAGGGTGCATACATTTGTTTCTTTGGGAGATGTTTTCTGCCTGATTATTAAATTGGGCAAAGATTAAAACTCAAAGTTTGACTCTTGAAAGTGTATTGTTCATTAAACTTATAGCATGGAATGGGTCAGGCATACACCTACCCAAGATAATGCATGCTCTCAGAAGTTTGAGCTTATGAAGTAAAACATGATCCATCACTTTATATTTTGCAAACAATGATCAGCTTGCAAATGAATCGTCAATTACCCATCCTTGACTTGTCAATTTATTGAATTGAATTGAATTGGATTGGTTTATTGCAAAATCACATCAAACAAGCAGCTCGCAGGCTGAAAATGTTCAATTTACAAACAAATTAAAAATATAGAGAGATATAAACATATACAAAACTAAAATACATATTGTAAGTCCACTTTTGCAGAAATTATTTAGCATTGGTAAGATGAAATCGAAATTGCAAAACAAAGTCATAAGTTAATGTCATAATAGACTTTCATGTTGAAAGGCCAAGACGGTGTAAACGAGAGAATGGAGAAGAAAAAATGGAAGTTGTTTGAGCGAAAGAAATGAATTATAAACGTGTTCTTCAATTTTTTCCTTCCACAGAATGGTCACATATTTGTGTTTACTGGGATCCTACAAGCCACAGATAACATAGAGCAGCTAGGAACAGTCTTAGCTCATGAAATGGCACATGTTGTCCTTAATCATTCAGTAAGTTACAATAGTTATCATTCGCTTGAAGTCTGTACCACAGTTGTTTACTTGGATTATCTGTTTCTGACTCCTTGTGGCTATCTCTCTCCTCTCTCAAACAGCACATTTATTTCTTCTCTCTCTCTTATCTTTTCATCTTTAAATCATGTATGTATATAGTATCACACTCACTTACTATCTGCACTTGGAACCTTTTCAAGAAATTCCTAACCAGCATTTTGTTGGTAAGTGTAATTCAATTGTACAGATTCCTATTTTTAACATTTTAATAATTTATTATTTTGTAAATGACAAGTAACATAATAAAAACAAGTTTATGGCAAATTATTGAATCATATTTAGTAATCACTGAAATTATTTTGATCTTTCAGGCAGAGATGGCAAGTTTCTTTGAGTTCTTTGATCTATTCATGATTGTTGTCTTGACGGTTCTATGGGCCTTCCTTCCCAACGATGGTGTTGCATTGGTTGCGACATGGTTCAAGCAGAAGGTTGTTGAGGTAAGGCAGTGGATAGAATATAGTGCAATGTTTGACTACACACAAAACAGCTACCATTATGAGGAAGTATTGAATAGGAAATATGTTTTATATTCTTCAAAGATATATATGGGTTCGAACCCCGGCCGCGTCATACCAAAAGACGTTAAAAGATGGGAGTTGTTGCTACCTTGTTTGGCGTTCAACTATAAGGGCTAGAGCAATGTCGATCTGGCGCTGCTCAGTGGCTGCGATCAATCAATTGGGCAAAAAGAATTTCCGTTTCGGTTTAATAAAATTTAGAGTGGACTATTAGGCTATTATTATTATTATTATTATTATTATATATACATGAATTTCTGTTTGTTTGCATTGTGGTGTTTTTCTGTGTTTGCCAATGATAGACATGGCTTCTGAAGTAAAGGATGATGTAGTGAATATGATTACTCTTTTTAGCAGTTGTGTAAAGCCTGTTTCAGATACGAAGTGGTAAACTGCAGTATTTTACTTTTAGTTTTATAATGACATAATTAGTAAATATGCTTCATATTTCTGTATCTTATAACAAAGAGCTCAGTGAATACACATAGAAACTTTATTGCACGCAGTTACAATTCATTTACGATACAACTTTTTATAGAAAGAAGCGCCATGGTTTTCTGAGAGAGTCTCAACTTCTAGTAGGTGTGGTATATGTTTTGACCTCATACGTTCACCAGGATTTCCTGTGATATGTCATATGTCTACCTCATTACTAGTTCATAGCCCTCAAACATGAACTGTTAGTTCCTTGCCAACATTTCTTTATCTCTTATGATTCACATATTGTCTGTTGAGAGCCAGAAGGGCATCAAACCGTAGAGTTTTTTTGGGGAAGGGGGTTCAGATCAAACTTTGTAGGCCTACAGTCTGTATGCATGCATAAGCCCCATGTATTTGTATTTTTAATTTTTTTTTTTTGGGGGGGGGGGAGGGGAAGGGGGTCAGATGCTAAGTGTTGAGCCCTGGTTTACGAGAATCACATTATGATGAGTTGATATTCCCTTTCATTTTCAGTTGTTACTCCATATGCCGTACAGTAGAAGTCTTGAGACCGAGGCCGATGAGGTGGGCTTAATGCTCGCTGCCAAGGTAAGGAAATACACTCCTTGTTTTGATAGTCATAAATTGTTCATTTTGAATCACTCTCGATATTCAAATGCCAGATTTAAAGGTACTAGGTATGTCCCATTTGCAGCCAACATCAAATTCTGTAGAACTTTGCAGGAACTATGAACATGTCACGTATATCCTATCTGTGAAATTTAAACGTTAGTAGTGTCCAATATTCAAATTAAGCAAGGAAACCCTTTCACTTTCTAGACTTCACTGTCAAACACTATTGAGTGACTGGCTGACTTTTTTTTTCTTTGGTAATAACATACAATAAAATAAGCTATAAAGGGTACATTAGCATTTGTCTAAATCAATAACCCAATCCTTTTAATGACCAAAATTAAACTGATTGAATCTTTGTGCAGAACAAAACGTACGACCATTCGGTACAAGGGTGTGAAAATCAGACTATTACTTTAGTGATAGCAATCACTAAAGTCGATTCAACAACTTAGGATCGCTATTTTCCCACTTACAGACATTTTCAAGCCCTTTGGTTTTGACAGAAGTTCTAAATTAGTATTATTTTTCAAATGCCGTTGCAATTTAACCTTTTTATTTTTTTGGCTTGCAAATGGGACATAGTACCTATAAGGAGTGTAGAAAGAATGTTAAGTCAATGGTTATAATGATAAACAATATTTTAATATTAGTCTCTCTCTCTCTCTTTCTCTCTCCTTCTCTCTCTCTCTCTCTTTCTCCCCCCCCCCCATCTCCCTAGAATAGATGGTTTATTGTTAATTAAAAACGAAAATCATATTTCTTATAAGAGCTCCCTTTAATAACTAATGACTTTTTTCAACAGTCATGTGCCCTATGTGTGGTTGTTTTCCTTTTCTGAATTACTTTCTATATCTATCCACTATATATCCTTCCTCAACTGTAAATAAATGTTCAACTAAATGTAGTGTAAAACACTTATCAAAGTGTTGATATAGTAGATTTTGAAATGAAATAATACTTCTCATTTTTCAGAGCTGTATTGATGTACGAGAGTGCAAAGCATTCTGGGAAGCCATGGATGTAGCTCAGATATCAACTGGAGAGCCGGAGCCCCTAGAGTTCCTTAGCACACATCCCTCCCATCAGAGAAGAGCTGATTATATAGAATCATTATTACCCAAGGTAAGTCAGTATTTACTATAGAACCCAATACTTCCTAATGTAATTTATTAATACCCCATATTTTGTAAGGTAAGTTAGTATTTATTATACACCCGGCATACTTCTGAAGGAAAGTTAGTATTTACTTTATACTCACATACTTCTGAAGGTAAGTTAGTATTTATTAGATAACCATTCCCCTCCCAATAGTGAACAGCTGATTGAGTGACATAATGACAACCTAGGGGAAGTTAGTATTTATTATATACCCACCTCCTCTCGCTAGAGAAGCGCTGATTATATAACATCACTACCTCAGGTAATTCACAGTTCATTACACATATGTGTTCAGCTCACGACTATATACGGTATGTCAAATGGGATATTCACAATAAAAAGGATGTGAAAAGAAAAATATTGCTCTAAATAGTGAGCAGTTACAACTCGCTCAAACACACCGCAAATCTAGTTGACGATGGAATTTCTGTTACAATAAATAAGCTAATTTTGTTGGTCTTGGGTTAACAAAAATAATGCTCCATGTATACAGAACGTTTTATAAAGAGGTACAATGAATGACATGTCCTTGTATACATGTAGGTGTTCCTTTCACTGAAGCAAACTAGTTAAAACATGCAATGTCTTATATTTTGATTTCTTCATATATCCTATGGTTTTGAAAAGTTGACCAGTTAACCAGTCAGAGCACAAATTAAGAGGTTGCAAAATGACATCCCTAAAATTTCCTTACAAGTTCCATCATTTTGAGAGGGCAATCACAGCCCATCCGTGCAGACTCTTGTAAATTTGAGACCTGCACTTTCCAAGATCCCCTGTTATGATGTCTTTCAATGATTGCATAATTGTTACTATCGTTGAATGTTACTACAGGCCATCCAGGTTCGACAGTACTGTAACTGCCCTGAGCTACCTCACAGAGTCCCATCTCAAAGAGCTGTCATCACAAAGTCCATTCCTGCTGTTTCTGCAGCCTGAAGTGTGTTCGTGTGTGGAGAGATCACTCCCAGGATATTGTACACATTTTAAGGAGCAAATATAATAGATTTGTCTTGAAGAGATGATTCAATATGATTGTCCACCCTGGCTGTTGGTAATTCAGTGTCAGTGTTGTGAAAAGGCTGAGTTTGAGTCACAGTATCATAAGGACAAGGCCCAGGAGTACCCAGCCTTGAGGCCAAGTCTAGCCTCAGGTCCTCTAAAAATGAAACTGTTTCTTGCAAAAGAGATACTTAGCTTTCTTGTAGACATTGAATTTGGAGAGCTGAGGATGAAAATGTCAGCTGCCACTACTGGAGGCCATCAGTTATGCTACATAATAGTTAATTTATTCTCACTGTAGTTCAGGGATGGCCATGCACCTGTCTGATTACATAAGACATTGAATCATCTTTGTTATGCTCTTGGATGGCCCCCAACTATGGTGGACAAAGTACTTCTGTGCTGCTGGAAACCATGCAAATAGGGCTTATTTAAAGGCATCGTTTAACAATGTTAAATCTGAGATGCACGGCCCTACGTGATTTTCAGTCTCTGTGATATGGTGTAATATTAAAGCCCTACAAAAATCACGCTTCAAATTGATCAAGAAATGCCTCAAAAAAGTAAAATCTATGAGTGACCGGTTTTACCATACTCGTTCTCACCAATAGACTGTAGTGTTATGAAAACATTTTGGCAAACGGTTATCAAAATTTGTAATTCCAATCATAAATATCTTGATAATCAGACAGGCGATTGGCTTGTAAAATTCATGGGATTCCTGACTGACCTTAAGGTTTATAATTATCATTGCAGCATGAGCTAAATCCAGGATTTTGTTTCAGAATCTGAGACAAAGTTACCAGATCCCTTTAAAACAAACAAAAATGGAATAGAAAAGGATGCCATGTCTGGCTTTATTACTTGATGTTTTAAAATATAATGCCTTCCGTCTAATATTCCTATTTTTTTTAATGAATTTTCTTCTTGCGATGAGAAATTTGGATGGACCAATTTAGTTTTAAAAGCCAAGACAGTACTGCACCTTTGGCTTTATTCATTGCCTTGAGCCTTCTTAGGAAGCTTCTAAAAACAAGTTTTTATAATGAAAAGAAATGGGAAAGATGTGAAAGTGAAGAGAAATATCATGATTTTAAATATGTAAACAAAAATTAGGAGGAAAAAAGGAAAACCTTCTTGATGAAATACCTTCAGAAGTAGAGACTATTCATCTATGTTGCCAAACTCTTTCATACTTTCGAATAGAGGGGGAATAACAGGATATCAATTTCATCCTCAAGGAGACGCAGATACGAATCTGGTATTATGGAGGGTTTTTGGTAGAGTGGTGTCACCAGATTTGGAAGTATGAGGATCATTGTTTTAAGTCGTGGAACTGCATTTTTGTTATTTAATAATAATAATTACAGTGCTTATAGTGCCTAACACTTACTTTGTCAAAAGTCTCTAAGCGCTCTACAATAATGCAGCATAATTACCCTGGCTTTAGCAGTGCAGCTGTTACGCGCGCTGCGTTTCAAGGAATAAAAATTCTACCAGAAAGAAAGAAAATCATTTGTTGTTATATTGTTTAACATATATAATTAGTTATTGTTTAAAATATATGATTAATTATTGCTTGAAATATATAATTATTTAGGTACTCAGGATTATGTGTAGGTCATTATTTCTTATAATATATATTTTTTTTTAAATAGGATGTTTAAAGTACCAAATTCACTTGAAATTGAATCGATTGCTCAGGGTGCAGAAGATGAAATTACAGAAAAAGCACCTTATGTATGCCTATTGAAAGGCAACTGGCTGGAGTGCAACCTAGCAAGTGGAGAATGTGCTTTCAAGGTAAGGATTTAAACTGAAATTAATTCCATTGTATGGATTTTAAAACGAGGTATATGTCAGACAAAGACTTCAAAATGAATGCATCCAAATGTTGATGTCATCATTTAAATGGCATAATTTTTTAATATTTAATCTGTATTATTTTTTTAGTGGAGAAATCTGTATGGTATGCTGCCTAAAGTAATCTTATATCTGACAAATGTCATTTTGTGTGCAAATTGAAATACTCTCTTTCTTTACATTTTTGTTTTGATTGTGAGATTTATTCTTATGAATTTTAAAAAGAAATCTTAAAAATATGTTTTCATTGTCGGTGATCATGTAATCTTTTTATGTAATAGACATTTTCTATTGTTAGTTTTATGACATCACATGCAACTCTGGTTTCTCAGTTGTGAAATTTAGATAGACTGAGATACATATATATATATCATGTAAGTGAAAGAGAGAGAGAGAGAGAGGACAGCAACAAAAACAATTGATACAGGAAAAGTCATTTTACATTTTAATTTATGCTGGTAATTGATTAATGTGATTTTAAATTGTACATGCTTGAATATATTTTTGTAATATTGATGATAATACTCTAAATTTATATAGCACATTACGTGAATACTTCAATATGCTTTGCAATGTGTAGGTATGATAACAACAGTAAACATTGATATACACTTACCCGTTCACCACATGTCACCATGTTTAGCTTTGGAGAACATTACTTTTAATGAAGGTAAACATTGCAAAGAACAAACTAGGTTATACAATCATTAATGGGAGGTCATTGAACAATACAATAATGGCAGAACGGAAGGATAGCCTAGATTCCAAAACTGCAGCTTCATTAAAAAATAAATACGGATTTTAAAATGTTTATAGGTGACTCATGACAGATATATGTAAATGATTGTTTCACTACCACTATTTTTTTAATATTTATGAAGCAATAGTGTTAATGTACAAGTGCCTGTTGAAGAATACTAGATTATGTGATTAATTAAATTCATGTGATACTCACGATCAGAGTCTGAACCTTTGTTTCTTCTGAGTGCTGTGAATATATGAAGACATTTTGAATTTTACTGTGAGAATTAGACAATTTATTACTTTAAAAAAAAGTGCAACATCTATCAGATGTTGGTTTGAGGATAAGGATAATGGAACCAAGACTTTATGGATCGTGATGATAGTATTTTTTCTGTGAAATTCCTCTTGTAGTTATGACTTAAGTGTTTATTTTCCTTATCTAAAGCAAAGCTTTACCTCATAGACACTGACAATTCATATTGAATATGTTATAGTGATGTTTATTCAGGGATGTGTGTTCCTACTTTCTAAGCCACTCCCTAGACCATGCCAACATGTTCAGTTGAAAACTTAATAACAATTGTAATTATAAAATATCCATTTATATACATGTAGCTAATATATGAATATACTCTACTGCACTTAATACAAAGTATCACATTATTACCCTGAGCCACCATAAGAAGGCGCTACAGCATTCAAGGAATTTATTCCTACCAGGTGCCCATTTACTTTTCCTGGGTGGAGAGTGGCAAATGTAGATTAATTCAGGACATTGGTGCCATGGCAGGATTTGAACTGTGATCCACAGTCTGGTGACGTATCGACTAGACCCTGACACCTCTGTAACAAACAAGACAGGTTTTTGAAAAATAGGAAATGGTATTATTATTATTATTTATTCAGCAAAAACAAAGAAAATCATTGAATACAAAACAAGAGTACATGGGTGCCGGGAAAAGAAAAATATTAACTAAATATCTGTAACC
The DNA here is from genome assembly GCA_035222895.1 of Strongylocentrotus droebachiensis. NCBI lineage: Eukaryota > Metazoa > Echinodermata > Echinoidea > Camarodonta > Strongylocentrotidae > Strongylocentrotus > Strongylocentrotus droebachiensis. The sequence goes on from JAVYIG010007125.1 coordinate 19,971, forward strand.
CGAAGGTCTCCTTTTACGATCCATGTGACTTTACAGAAATGGTAACAATAAAATGGTGAGGTATAGCAATTGTTGTAACCTGAGTAAATATTATTTAAAACAATTAGCTCGGACTGAAATGTTATCTTGGCAATGTACATGCAATCATCCAAACTTAGCTTGCATGTAAAGGTCTACACAATCATGTGGCAGGTGGAATGGAAGTGGTAGGCCTGAACTATTACGGGGTTCAAGTATCATTTCCTTTATGTCAAGTACATGTAGTCCTAATTACATTTAGTTTTGTGTATATATTGAGGTTAAAATTAGTGTCGTATTGTACGTATTTCACGTAGAGGCGAGAGAGAGAGAGATAGAGATCGAAGAAAGGAGGGAGGAAGGAAGAGAGAGAGAGGAAATGAGGGAGGGGAGAGAGAGGAAAGGAAAGCAGGGAGGGGAGATAGAGAGGGAGGGAGGGAGGGGAGAGAGAGAAGAAACGAGGGAGGGAGGGAATATATTTATTTATATATAAACGGAAGGGGGAGAATCGAGCAAGAATTACAAGACTGGAGAATGTATACTTGTTATCGTATTTATTGTAGTTGTGACTTACTCAAATTAGGCACTCGGACCCGACTTCATATGACAGTAGTTTATACAATGGCGGTCCATGGCCAGGGAGTGAATGGGACAATGACTTGATATGGAGGAAGGTGGCACCGGTGTTACTGCGTGGGTGGAGAAAATGCACCCCCCCCCCCCAAAAAAAAAAAAAAAAAAAAAAAAAAAAAAAAAACAAACAAACAAACAAACAAACACAACAACAAACAAACACCGAGTGAAGGTAAAGTTGAGTTCTTCTCCCCTACTACCTTTTTTCTCTCTCATTTTTGTTTAAAGCAACGCGATTAGGGGGGGGGGGGGTACGTAGCTACATGCCCCTAATTACGCCAATTATTCATAAGACTTGTCTTTATAAATGCTCAACTAAGTTGCTTTATCACGTATGCTTTCATGGTTTCTTGCATTTTGTTATCCGTGTAATTAACAAATCATTGACGAGTGGAGTCATGTCAATGATGTAATAAAATCCATGAATTAAGGTTGACTTGGTTTAATAGACTCGATTAACGGATGAGAGGGAATGTATACGGGGATTTAAAAAAAAGAAAACCGCGAGTCAGAGGAACTATCTCTGGCTAAGCCTGTATCAAAGCCTGTCTTTAATATGAACAGCTGAATTAATGCAAAGTGAAAGTCATGCTGCAAATATTAACCCCAAGGGCGTATCGAGGGGGAGGGGGGGGGGGGGGGTGAGTGTGTTGGGAAAAAGGAGTCCCCCCCCCCCCCCCGCTTATTCACCGGTTGGCTGATTCGCCGCTAAATATTTTCACCCCAAAAAATAGTGCTTCTTACGTCAATATTGCTCTTTATACTTAGGAATGATTATAATCAGTGGCGGATCCAGGGGGGGGGGGCACAGGGGGCACGTGCCCCCCCCCCCCCGGTAAAAAAAAGGAGGGGAAAAAAAAGAAAAGGGAAGAGAGAAAGGAAAGAAAATGTGGAAAAGGGAAGAAAGGGAAAAAGACAGAGGATATAAAAGAGGGAAAGGAGAATAATGAGAAGGAAAAGAAAGAAAGGGGATAATATTATTACAAGAAGGTGGTTTTTTTTACCGGGAAAGGGGCGGGGGGGGGGCACGCAATTTTGCAGTGTGCATAATATGGGATCCCTCTTTCCAGGCGTGTGGCCCCCCTCCCCCCTCCAAAAAAAAGCACAAGAAGAAGAGATGGAAAAAGGGGGAAAGAGAGAACTTTGGAGAGTTAAAGGAGAAAGGAAAAAAAATGAAAGAGAATTAAACAACGATAGAAAGGAGGTGCGATTGCATGAGGAATTACATTTTTTTACATCTTTTTATTAAAAAAGGGGGAAACTGAATTCAGACAAGGATTAAGAGTGATAATTCAATGAAACTTCAAAGCTTCCGTGCTTCGCGCGGGAGGGGGAAGCTGAATTCTGACAAAGATTAACAATAGAGAACGGTACGACGAATAGTCTTCTTTCTCTAATAATTTGATGAATCGTCAAAGCCTCCTCGGGAGGGGGGGAAACTGAATTCAGACAAGGATTAAGAGTAATTTAATGAAACGTCAAAGTTTCCGCGCTTCGCGCTGGAGGGAGGGGGGCAACTGAATTTAGACTAAGATTAAAGATCGAGAACGGTACAACTAACCGTCTTCTTGCTCTAATAATTTAATGAAACGTTGAAGCTTCCGCGCTACGCGCCGGAGGGAGGGGGGCAACTGAATTTAGACTAGGATTAAAGATCGAGAACGGTACAACTAACCGTCTTCTTGATCAAATAATTTAACGAAACGTCAAAGCTTCTGCGCTTCGCGCAGGAGGGAGGTAATTGAATTCAGACAGGGATGAAGAGTCGAAACATTACAACGAATCGTCTTCTTTCTCTAATGATTAAATGAAACGCCAAAGCTTCCGCGCTGGAGGGGGGGGGGGGGGGGGGGGGGGGGGGAGGGGGAGGAAACTGAATTCAGACAAGGACTAAGAGTCGAGAACGGTACAAAGAATCGTCTTCTTTCTCTAATAATTAAATGAAACGTCATAGCTTCTGCGCTTGGCGTAGGAGGGGCGAAACAAAAATAAAGAGTCGGGAACGGTACAACGAATCGTCTTCTTTTTCTAATAATGTAATGAAGTGTCGAAGCTTCCGCGCTTCGCGCGGGAGGGGGAGGGGGGGGGGGGGGGGGGGACTGAAAAAATAACTTAGTTCCTAGCCCCGGGTTTATAGGGTTAAATTTGTAGACATTGGGACATTGGCATTAATATATTTGTCGGTAATTTGTGGCTAGTTTTGTTGGTAATCGGTGGCCTCTACACCCCCCCCCCCCTTTCACTGAAAAAGGTCTAGCGACGCTCCTGGTGACAACATTGGGACATTGGCATTAAAATATTTGTCGGTAATTTGTGGCTAGTTTTGTTGGTAATCGGTGGCCTCTACACCCCCCCCCCTCCCCCCCCCCCCTTTCACTGAAAAAGGTCTAGCGACGCTCCTGGTGACAACACAGTTTATACACTCGAGATAATTTTTGCAAGTGATATTGGTGAAGTGCCAGACCACCGTCTTTGTGCATTGTGCAGCAACGAAGCGTCTCGCGACGTAACAGATCACTTTTCTCTAACTTCTAACCAATCAGAAGGCCTCGTTTTTTTCCAAGAAGTGCCGGTGGACATTAATGCGCGAAATGTGGTTCTCAAATTGCAATAGATCCCTACTCTTGGAGGGGGTAGGAGAAAGCAATTTTACGTCATATTACTCCAGGAAGTGCCTGAAAATGCGCCTAATGTGGTTCTCAAATTGCAAATTCTTCCTACTCAGGGAGAGAGTTCTGACCCCCTCCCAGACCCACCACCGCTTGGTCGCTCCCCTCTCTCGCCGCTGTCGCCTCGCTCCATTGTTTTTCATATATTTTACCCCATGCGATTTTGTGCCCCCCCCCCCCCCCCCCACCACGGTAAGAAATTCCTGGATCCGCCACTGATAATAATATGATTTAAGCCAATATAAGCATAGTTACTCTTCTAATCAATGTGCAATTTAAAAAGAAATGTAATAGCAGAAGGAGTTTCCAAAATGTTGTTTATGATATACTTGCCTAGTATCCTAATCCGGTTCTACAGTCGTTTTCCTGGTTATGGTACATGCTTTCCTCATGACTGTCTGCATGGCCCTCATAGCAAACCACATTGTATGTTTAAAACTTCTTGCGTTTCGCGTTCAGTTGTACTTTTTAAATGGCAATCCAACCTTTGTAAATAGTTCATATGATGAAATTATAAAGAATATTAGGAACAGGCTGGTAAAAGTTAAAATAAATCAGACCAATAATAAGAAAATTATGATTTTGTTTAAATATGAGATCACTGAATCTATGCGAATCTCAAATAAGCAATTTGGTCAGTGGATTGTGACATATAGTCATGGACAACTCTCCAGTCTGTCACGTACAAACATATACCAAAATTATGTTTTTCTTCTTAGCGCCTTCTCCCTTGGGGCACCAATCAAAATGTATTATGGATAGTATAATCATAATAGGGCCCTCAAAAAGTAAGAAGAGAAAGAAAGAAAGCAAAGACCTCCCGAGTTATATATTTGGAAAAATTTAAATTTTAGCCATTTTGTTTGTTGGTACAAATGGGAAAGTTGTCCAGCACTACGTCACAATATCATTACCGATTCGAAATTCCCATTTAGTGATTACATTATAGTGATTACACATTTTGACTTCATATATCTCTTGTTTCATGTCTGATATCGTACAAACTTTCACCAATGATCTAGTTTTCTGATATTTCTGTTTTCTTTTAGTCAGAATAACTTGCTTTTAATTAAGGTTGGATATTTGGTAGGGTGCAAAACAGGAAAAGGTTAAATATAAAGATTATCCAAACATCAATTCAACTGATTGAAACAAATTAACACTCGTTTACTCTAAGTATGAGGAAATGGTTTGTAAAGTTGTTGAGGAAATGTGGTTTTATGTCAATGCGGTGATACTCAAATGAGCTCTAATTGCCAAATGACCATTCAGAATGGCTTGATTATTCCTTTAGCGAATACACTCCATATTTGTTCATCTCCTCCAAAATATGAATAGTATAGGTCTACATCAACTATCCTATTTTCATAATAAAGGGCAAAATATAGAAATTTGTTGTTAATTGCTATTATTATTGTCATGACAATGTAAGATGAAATGGAATGATTAAAAGTGTAGAGAGAAGATTACATGCCAGTTGTCAAGTCATCGCTTCGACGAAAACAATAGAGAACTGCACTATCATAGACCAAAATAATATTCATTTGCTCTGCAAAGTACTATTAACTTTCTGATGCATGCCTCGTTGGGTTTGCGGTTACACGGCTGGCTTTAAATGATACACGGTCTGTCAATCAGTATATTTGTATAGTTCCTTAATCACTCGATATCCATTGCCAAGGTTATTTGTTTAATAATCAAATAAATACGCGCTCTCATAATCAAAATAGAAATAAAACCGTAACAGGAACAACATATTTTGATGGGGTTTATTGTATGACATTGATTGGTTGGTCCGGAAGTTATTTTACTCCATGCATATACAACCACAATGTTGTCATTAAATATTGAAAGTTGATTCTTGCTTCTAAAAGAATTATCTGGCATTGATATGATGTCGGCATTGAAAATGTTGGCTTGTCTTCTTAATTGTATTGTATTTTCATTTTAATATACAGTTTTGTAATATTTGTTGCCAAATTCGAAGTCCACGCTTAGCAACGATGACAACAGATAAAAGCATGATCATTGCTTCCATGACAGTTTTATCCTTTATAATGAGCATTTTAAGGGGTGGGGTTGGGCTGGGGGTCAGACACTTTTTTTTTGGGGGGGGGGGGGAACTGAAGTTTAAGTTCTACCTACTCACTTCATATTTATCTAACAAGGACAAGACGAAAGAAAGAAACAAGAAAGATGAAGATTAACACAAAGAAGATAATTACCTTTTAGGGGGAAATTTCATGATCATTATTATTAGTAGTAGTAGTAGTAGTAGTATTCTTTATTTGTTAATACAGATACTGTTGCCCATAGACTTGATAAAGTAGGATTACTATTTTTCTCTCCTCTTTCATGAAGTGATTATGACAATAAAGTTTATTCTTGATAGACCAAAATTATTGATCAATCTCCATTACTGATTAGATTGATAAATAAAGTTTTGGGAAGACACAAACTTTACCTAACGAAAATAAACAATATTCTAACAATCTCTTCACGAAAAAAGGTAACACATTATTCCAACCATGTGCAACAGTGAGGCAGCGTACCTATCTATGCAGCAAAGTAGACCCATTGAAAGTTTTTCGCACCATTTTTGGTAGTGGTGATAAATTGAAGGATTAACACTGTGCTGCATACGTACTCTTTAAAAGGGTTTTCCCTTGTTCTTCCAAATAAATAACGTCATTCCTATTATAATCAGGGGCGTCGCTAGACCTTTTTCAGTGGGGGGGGGGGGGGGGGGGGGGTGTAGAGGCCAACGGTTACCGACAAAACTAGCCACCAATTACCGACAAAATTAAATGTCCCAATATCTACAAATTTAACCCTATCTATAGTACTTGCGTATGCGCAAATGGTCATTTTGACGTTTCCTTAAATTATTAGAGAAAGTAGACGATTCGTTGAACCTTGCTCGACTCTTAATCCTTGTCTGATTCAGTTTCTCCTTTGACGTTCCATTAAATTATGAGAAAAAGCAGACGATTCGGTGTATGTTCTCGACTCTAAATCCTTATCTGAATTTAGTTCTCCCCCTCCCGCGCAAAGCGCAGAAGTTTTGACGTTTCATTAAAGCCACCAATTACCGACAAAATTAAATGTCCCAATATCTACAAATTTAACCCTATCTATAGTACTTGCGTATGCGCAAATGGTCATTTTGACGTTTCCTTAAATTATTAGAGAAAGTAGACGATTCGTTGAACCTTGCTCGACTCTGAATCCTTGTCTGATTCAGTTTCTCCTTTGACGTTCCATTAAATTATGAGAAAAAGCAGACGATTCGTGTACTGTTCTCGACTCTAAATCCTTATCTGAATTCAGTTCTACCCCTCCCGCGCGAAGCGCAGAAGTTTTGACGTTTCATTAAATTATTAGGAAAAGAAGACGATTTATTCTAGCGTTCTCGACTATTAATCCTTGTCTGAACGAATTTTTTTCCCCTCACGCGCGAAGCGCGGAAGTTTTGACGTTTCATTAAATTATTAGAGAAAGAAGACGATACGTTGTACCGTTTTCGACTCTTAATAAGCCCTATTCGTCTGAATTCAGTTTCCCCCTTTAGCGCGAAGCGTGGAAACAGAGGCGGCGGACCCGGGGGTATGGGGGGGGGGGGGGCAGGGTGGGGGCACAGTGCCCCCCCACTTTTTCAAGTACCCCAAAAGTGCCCCTTTAACTTTCTAAGAAGCGTCCCTTTTTACATAAAAAGTGCCCCTATTACTTTGATGAGTGCCCCTATTAATTTTTAAAAGTGCCCCCTCCCCTTTTCACCTCTGATATGTGCCCCTTTTATTTTGACACGTACCTTTTTACCCTGACAAATTCCCATTTTTCTTTGCAATAAGTGTCTATTTTCCATTCTCATAAGTGCTCCTTTTCGGGTACGAGAAGCGCCCCATTTCACTTTTGTTAAGCGCCCCCTTCACCTCTGATTATTTCCCTATTCAACTCTTAGAGGTGCCCCTTTTACTTTGACAATTGCCCCTTTTCCTTTGTAAGAAGTGCCCCTTTCCCTTTTAATAACTACCCCTTTTTAACTCGGATAAGCGCACCTTATATTTTCACATGCGCCCCCTTTCCTTTCTAATAAGTGCCCCTTTTCCTTATGATAAGTGCCCCAATTTAACAAAGAGCCCTTCGCCATCTCATAAATGCCCCTTTTCATCTATGAAAATAGTCCTTTTTCATTCTCATACTAGTGCCCCTTTTCATGTCTTGTAAATGACCCTATTCAATTCTGAGAGATACTCGTTTTATTTCGACAAGTGCCCCCTTTTCCTCCTGAAAAGTGCTCTTTTCATCTCTAATAGCACCCCCTTTTATTTTGACTAGTGCCCCTTTTCCTTCCTAATAAAATAATGCTCTTTTTCCTTCATATAAGTGCCTCTTCGCTTTTTCATAAAAGCCCCCTTTCACCTCCAATAAATGCCCCTATCAAAATCTGATCAGTGCCCCTTTTCTTTCAACAAATTCACATTTCCCTTTTTTATTAGTGCCCCTTTTTCATTCTCATAAGTGCCTCTTTCATATAAGGTGTATGCCCCTTTTCACCTTTGATAATTAACCTTGTTAACAATGATACGTGCCCCTTTTCCTTTCTTATAAGGAACCTATCCCTTTTTCATAAATGCCCCTATCAAAATCTGATGGTTGCCTCTTTTCCGTCGACAAATGCCCATTTTCACCTCTGATCATAACCCTTTGTACTTTGACACGTGCTCCTTTTATTTTCTATTAAGTGTCTTATCCCTTCGATAAGTGTCCCCTTTTCCTCTCATCATTAAACGTGCCCCTAATTTCAAGCGACTAAGAGCAATATCTCCCAAAGCTTGCTCGCTAAGCTCGCTCACATTTATAGATGTTATAATTATGTTACTTATCAAAGGTCTTTTCAGTTTGCTGTTATGAGAATGTGCTTATTTATAACCCGATGAGGATTGGTTTTTTCCTCTTTATAAGATGTAGTTTTCGCACTGCGACCTCACAAATCTTAATTTTTTTCCTCGCTCGCTTTGCTCGCTCGCACATGATTTTTTCGACCATCACACCCGTCTGCAAGGTATGATGCTTAAGCAATATTGTATACGATGTATAAAGAGAAACAAATATTGAAATCATCCCTGATAATGTAATCAAATTATAGGGGTATATACCAATGTCTAAAAAATTTGTTTATTTTCGCTTTGAGATTTCCCTTTGTAGGTGCCCTTTTTCCCCAGAAAGTGCCCTTTTTTTGTTGGTGCCCCCCCCCACTTTGGAAGTCGCTCCGCCGCCTCTGCGTGGAAACTTTGACGTTTCCTTAAATTATTACAGAAAGAAGACGATTCGTTCGACCGTTCTCGACTCGTCTAAATGAAGTTTTCCCCTCCCGCGCAAAGCGCGGAATTTTTGGCGTTTCATCAAAATATAGAGAAAGGAAGACGATTCGTCGTACCGTTGTTAACTCTTAATCCTTGTTTGAATTTAGTTTCACCGAAAATTTTAAACCTCTGATTGCTTTAGCTGATATTATAGGAAAACGAAACTTCGAGAACATACAAGTTGTAGTCACTCTCGAGGTCGTCACAGCGGATAAAAAGTCACAGTTCGTAGGGAAAAATCTTGTCGGCCGACCGACAATATACAGCTCACCGACTTCAAACTTCTGCATTGATATAGTACACGAGGATCGAGCAATAATACCGAGACAGCTGGCCCGACACAGCAACATATTTAACCATGTTTTTCTTGCTCCCTTGACGAGACGACTCCACCAAAAAACCCCTCTCTCTTTTACTCCCACTCCTCCTTTCTCAGGCTCTTACCTCTCCTCTCTCCTCTCGTTCATCCCCCGTTTCTTTTGTTTCCCTTTTCTCATTTTTCTTCTTTTTTTCCTTTTCTGTCTTTTCCTTTCTTTCCTCTCCTCCCTCTTTGTCTTTTTTCTCTTTTTTCTTCTCTTTTCTTTCCTTTCTTTTCCTTTCTTTCCTTTCTTTTCCTTTCTTTCTTTTCTTTTTCTTTTCTTTTTTTCTTTTCTTTCCCTTTCTCTCTCTTTTTCCCCTCCCCCTTTTCTCTTTTTTCCCGACGGCGGCGCAGTTTTACCGACAATATCCTGACAGGTGGGGGTATCGCACCCCCACCCCCCCCCCTTTGGAGACGCCCCTGATTATAAAGACTGATTGAGATCAGATTTAGTCAGATCTCTAAAAACCGACATCGGCAATGCAATGTGAACGAGGCTCAAGCACCCACCCTTGGTTACAAATGTTTCAGGAAGTGGGCATCGATGATCTAAACAGACACACAGGAAGTAGAAAGCCCTTTACTTCCGGTAGCAACCAACTGAATACAGTTCCGGTTGTGCATAAGTATATTACTCGAACGTATATAATTGCAGCCGTTATAATTATAGTGAGGGAATTCCCTGGTTTATTCATGTAATCACTTCTACATATAAATGCCAAGGGTCATTAAACCTTTATCCATTTACGCTGTTTCTGAATCTGTTCTTATACGTAGGCCTACCACTACGAATTATGTTCTCTTTCCACGATAATTTCGCCTACATGCATACACAACTTACTTATCACAATCACCATCAGCACCACCACCACCATCAACACCACTACCATCACCACCATCATCAACATTATCATCACCATCTTCACCATCATCATTGCCGTCATCATCATCATCATCACCATCATCAACATCATGATCACCAACATCATCATCATCATCATCATCATCATCATCATCATCAACATCATCTTGAACAAGCACCCAACATTGTGAGATAGGTCTATAACAATAAGAATCGGAGAACCAGCAGTAATAAGAGTACGGTAGTAAACTACTAGTAGTAGTAGTAGTAGTAGTAGTAGTAGAAGTAGTAGTAGTAGTAGTAGTAGTAGTAGTAGGCTAGTAGTAATAGGAGGAGGAGTAGTAGTAGTAGTGGTGGTAGTGGTAGTAGTGGTAGTAGTAATAGTAGTAGTAGTAGTAGTAATAGTAGTAGTAGTAGTAGTAGTAGTAGTAGTAGAAGTAGCAGTAGTAGTAGTAGTAGTAGTAGTAGTAGTAGTAATAGTAGTAATAGTAGTTGTAGTAGTAGTAGTAGTAGTAGTAGTAGTAGTAGTAGTAGTAGTAGTAATAGTAGTAGTAGTAGTAGTAGTAGTAGTAGTAGTAGTAGTAGTAGTAGTAGTAGTAGTAGTAGTAGTAGTAATAGTAGTAATAGTAGTAGTAGTAGTATAGTAGTAGTAGTAGTAGTAGTTATAGGAGGAGTAGTAGTAATAGTAGTAATAGTAATAGTAGTAGTATAGTAGTAGTAGTAGTAGTAGTAGTAGTAGTTATAGGAGGAGTAGTAGTAATAGTAGTAATAGTAGTAATAGTAGTAATAGTAGGAGTAGTAGTAGTATAGTAGTAGTAGTAGTAGTAGTAGTAGTAGTAATAGGAGGAGTAGTAGTAATAGTAGTCATGGTTGTAGTATATTGATAGGCCTCGTGTCATCAGCCTTGGTAATTAATGGCGCCAACTACAGATCATGCTTATGTTCTTTTACAAGGAAAAATGTTCCCTGATTATAGCATAATCTAAAATATAGAGTATGCACTTTAAAATTCTTTTCATTGAATTTCAGCTTATTGTTCGAGGGATATATCACCCACTATTAGGATGCATTGTGACCACTCTAATCGCCCCTGTTATTTTGTTCCGCTGCACTGATCGTCATCTGAATCACTCCATTCTTCGCAAATATTGATACGCATTCTTTCGACGCACCAATAGTTTTGAAGGACGATTTTTTTTTTAAAGTAATTAATACGAGTAAATTGTAAACAGATACTTCATTTTCCAAAGGTGTTCGAATTAAACTTGTTTAAAAAGTGCTTTGTTAAACCGACATTGAAAGAGAAATTGGTGAAAATGGCCTTGAGTTATTCTCCAAAATATGTTTGATATCAAAGCCACTATTTCCTTTTCTCGCAAACGGAACCATGAGTAATATCAAAAGAACTCCGATTTTATTGATTCTTTCTTGGTTTTGAAGTTTTGATAGTTGTACCTCATTCTAAAGTATTTCTTTGTCATGAACTGTGTTGTTAAATGAAATCTCAGTATCATTAAGCATAATCTGATGATAGACAACAAGACGAATTGTTGCACATTTTGCTTTTCTTGCAAGTAGCGTGGATAAGATTATGATGCAACAACGCAATCGCAAATACTTTCGAGAAATTAATCTTAAGCAAGTTCCCTAGCCTTGCCCATCATGTTAAGAAACATATGAAATCCACCAATAAGAGGTATTTCCAAATATGATTTCTGTAGTCAGTTTGGAGTAGAGAATGTGCACTATAATGTGCAGAATATTGATTGAATCCAAAGACCGGGGTAATCTTAATACTGTAAGCGCTGTAGTTAGATAATAGAAAAGTGCCATAACAGAAACCGGTATTACAGTGTGTCATCATTATTATCATTATCATCATTATTGTTATCATTATCACTGATTTATTATTATTATTGCAAGTCACTTTCTCTCTCTCTCTCTCTCTCTCTTCATTATGTTTCCTTTGTACTATATGCTGTTAGTTTAGTTTAGTTTAGTTTAACGTTTAGTTTAATCGAGGGCTGCAGGAATTTCAAGTTTCATGCTTACGCTGTACTTCCCTCTTATATCATGTTAACTATCAAGTGAGTAATGTTCTCCTATGTATATTGTCTATGTTCTATAAAGGATAAATATCAAGTATTGTACTATGAAACGTAAATTATATCAAACTGATGGACATTATATATGTTTAAAATATGTATGTTTGAAATATGATATAGAAATCAATAAATCAAATCAAATCAAATTATTATAGGCACTAAAATAGGGTATATAAATTGCCCTTGAGTAGAATGATTGAAATTATAAGCCCCATACAGGAAATGTTTGAGGCGGTTTATTAATTTTATGTCAACATTTAGGCGAATGTTATGTTAGCTTGCAACTCATAACCAATGCCTCCGTTTACCATTATGGGCCAATGGATCTACAATTAACAAAGTATTGAAAGGTTTTACTGGACCAAGCTAGGGGACAAATTTCACTGATATCTTTTCACTGATATCGTAGAGTTACAATTAGGCTACAATAATTACGCACTGAGAATGAAAGGGGATTATTACATTTATACTTATTTCAGCGGTTCTGCTCTATCGATAAAACCACAAGTCATATCAATTGCATGGAACAAGGAAACCACAGCAACCGTCTCCCTTAAATCATTTCCTGAACATATTTTCTATTAATAATAATAATAATAATAACCTTAGACTTCTATAGCGCATTTCATCTTCGAAGAAAATAGCAATGCTATTAAGAGCTAACCTTGTATCATGGATTGGTAGCGAAGGAAACAGGTTTGAGGTAGTTACGGTTTAATAATACTGATGATAATAAAATGATTTTCATGAAGCGCATGTAAAAGAAACGCCCTTCATACTCTTGAGAGTAAATAGTCGATAACTATCAAAATAAAGTAGTATGTAATACGTGTATTATTGAATTCAAGATTTAAATAATTTAAATAATAATAATAGTTCGTCCTTATATAGCGCATTTCAGGACCGCAGGCCCTCTCAATGCGCTTTACAGATATATATTATTAATGGTATAACCTGATATAAAGTAGCAGTAAATATCACATTCTTTGATTTAAAGATGATTTAATAAAGTAATATTCTATATTCAAAGTTTCAAACCGTTTGAGATCAAAGTAGTATCGCATTCAAACCGCCATACTATTTCCAAACCGACCCCAGACCGAGCAAATTTTGGGTAATTTTTCTGTTGTCTATCTGGTATAAATTCATTGGTGTGATAGGTGTATTAATATTATTTGTTTTGCTCTGTAGGTCTACTAATGGCTGTGATCGAGGCCCGTATCCTAATAAAAATTTAAACCAGACGTTGGGTTTATACTTTTGTTCGAAACTGGATTTAACAAAGGAAGTTAGTCTGGGGTCTAAATGTGATTGATCCAGAGTCGTGTTTACATGAGCGAGTAGAATAGGAGTCTATTGGGTTTTATGGAACATGCTCCAGCGACATTTGACTAAATTCGTCAAATTTCTAACTACATTTCTGGATCCAACAATATGGGCCTATCCTGATCTAATCCTGATCTAATCCTAATTCATAATCTCATTTAAAACACAGTCGTAACCACTGTTCCCATTTAACAACGAAATTTAGAAGAATTCGTACAAAATAAAGATACACTGGAGCCCCCCCCCCCGGTATTTGCATGCACGATCTGCGCTTATCATCATGACGTCATCCATCACCCTCCTAGCGTAGGGGGTTTCCCCTGCTCATACCTTTTGATGTCTTATTGCTTTTCATGCAGCGGTACGTATCAGAGAAAGTATAGTCTTCAAATAGGGCATCTTACCAATCTAGTTTTACACTTTTTAAAAAGACTTGGTGAATTGAATTTACATTTTAATACCCAAGGAAGGATGATCAACTTTGCATTTCCCCTTTTTTTAGTTTATCGCTGACTATGGATGACATGTGTTTCAGTTTCACAATTATTTTGTTATTTCTGATCAGGAGATTGTGATAGCAAAAGTGGGGAGCGCACAATCACCGCTCGCGGACAATGCGAAGCTGTTGTGCATGAATGGGTTTTGTGTACATTGTGTGTGTGCGTGAGCCCGTCATTGTAATGCTATTCAAGTTGCAGAGTTAAATATTGTTTCCAAATATTTCTCTGCCAGTATTGTTCACGTAATGCCTGACAGTTCAACAAACAAATGATTAGCAATTGAGTTTGGTTTTACGTCATTGTGAGTGTTTATACTGCTGTAATTGTTGAAAAAGTTTCATTATTCGGGTTAATCTCGGCGGAAATTAAACCTGTGTTGGATTTTTGTGTGAGATTCTCTTGCGCGTTGTTAGAAAAGGTGTTGGGCCTATTGGTTGAAGTGATGGCTAGCCGAAACTCTGGGGAGCCTTCCGTTGCTTGGTCACGGTTAGGGATGCGGGTGATATTCTTTGCTCATCTGCTGGCATCGTGCTTCGTTCATGGTAAGCCGTCTTGCATCTTTTGAGGGTCCATTCTTTCATACTTTCTTTCTTTCTTTCTAACTTTCTCTCTTTCTTTCTTTCTTTCTTTCTTTCTTTCTTTCTTAATCTTTCTTACTAAGTTCTAGCTTAAGCTTTCTTTCTTTCTTTCTTTCTTTCTCTCTTTCTCTCTTTCTTTCTTTCTGTTTGATGTGGATTTCTTTCTTGAGTGTCTGCCTAATAATTGTGATTTGTCATAGTGGTTTTTGGAATTAAAGGCTATACTATACTAGCTCTATACTTTTGCTAGTCCATTTAAATTAGAGGGAGGGGGGGGGGGGGGGCTGGTGCCAACTATTTAAAAATGAGACCGCCCCCCCCAACAAACGGTAGTGCCTCAACAAGGCATTGAAAGGTCTTGTCAGATTGGGGGGGGGGGGGATGTAGAATAGTTATGAATAAAGGAAGCATAAACTATCAAAAAGAATATAAAGAACAGTCTTGTGATCTTTCTTCTTAAAAACTTTTTTCTTCTTTTTTTGAAACAAGGTCTACTCGCTGACTTAAACATGTTATTTGATATGTTGTGCCCTCTCATGCATATCTCCTTTCTAATGCACAAATCTCCTTCCTCATTTTCTTCTCAACCCCCCCCCCCCCATGCATCTCATCCTTTTGTAATATTTTCTGTCACTTTTTGGGGGCATTGTCTACTTGACCGTGTCCTATCTTTTTCATGTAAAGTTCCCTCTTGTCCCGTTTTTGTCTCTGTTAATTGGCAGCACCCTTTTTCCTATTTCTAGTTCCTTTTTGTGGAAACAAATTTTGTTTATTGAATTAATCACTATTTCTAACTAGATTGTACCAGCATTGCTTTTTAGTGGATCCCTCTGTCTCCAATATGTATTCCTTAATTGTTGTACATGTAAATGATTATTGTTGATTTGTATTTTTTTGTTGGAAACAGAAATAAAATTGAATTGAACAGAAAAATTTATTTGAAATCTATGGTTATACGTCTGTAGTATAAGTAATTGATTGAAAAGAAGATTTTT
The DNA here is from genome assembly GCA_035222895.1 of Strongylocentrotus droebachiensis. NCBI lineage: Eukaryota > Metazoa > Echinodermata > Echinoidea > Camarodonta > Strongylocentrotidae > Strongylocentrotus > Strongylocentrotus droebachiensis. Next base: position 35,381 of record JAVYIG010007125.1, read on the forward strand.
TCTTCTAAACCCTGTATTGTAATGAATAAAATTCAATGTGTTCAATATAAATACAAAAAAGTTAGCATTAGTAAATAGAAACGACCACTTAAAAATAACGGAAACGACCGATTAAAACTCATCAAGCTCCCAGAGACAGAACAGATATATGATCCATTAAAACAGAGCCTGGCTGATCATCATTGGCATGAAAGGCAATGAAAAACAATGAGTATGCACAGCTTGGAGAATTTTTGTCAAAGAGCCAACATTTCTTGAAACAGATACCTAGGTTAATGCACTATGCCTTATACATGTAGGTTGTCATAATAAGAGGAAACTGAATACCAGACTCACATACATGTAGGTATACATGCATTGAACTGTCATACACATGACATTATTTGAGTGTAGAGCATTAATCATTAATGGACATGATAAACTTCTTTTACCTTTTTACTCCCTGGATAATTGCATAGACTATTAAAGCTGACAGCATGAATTTGCTGCAGTATTGCTGTTTTAGAAACACCATTATCAATAATATTGTTTAAACAGTAATGAAAGAGAGAGAGAGAGAGAGAGAGAAAACTCAAATTAAAATGACAAGTCACATGCACGAATGGTTGCAATGAAATATATTTGAATAGGATATGTTTTGCTTGAATGAAAATTATTGCCTAATGGTAAGCATCTGGAGCATGTAGTAAAATTGGGTTTATACTTGTAGGAAAACCTTAACTTATAAAAATGAAAAATGTGTGTATGCGTTTTTGTAATGTGAAACAGTTGGAAAAAGGTACTAAATCTATCTGAACAAATAGGTATCTGGCTAGTGATTCCAAAGTTCTATGTCATAATGATTAATTCCTAATTTTGAATGTATACAAGTATTGCAGTGCTGCAGTTGAAAGTAAAATAAAAATTAAGACAATAAAGAAAGTGTTCAGTGTACTTTTAAATGACCTTGTATGGTTTATCCACCACATTTCAAAGAATGGTGGAAGTAACTATATGTGTTTCTAAAAATAGAACATTAGTTCCTTGTTTTATCTAAAGTACATTTACATCATAAAGGGAAAGTCCACCCTGGCATCAAGTTGACTTTAATGAAATGAGAGAAATGAGAAATAGAAACCAGTAAAAGTTTCAGTAAATCTGATTCTGATGTAAATGTTGATTGGCTGCATGTATATAGCCTTGAATATATAGCAGAAACTACAGATTTTGATTTCTGAGGCCTTTCTTTCTTTATTTCATAGACATTTGAAATGCATAATTATTTTATTGACAGGTTGTACAGTGTAGGTTGCCTACATATAAGGGTGTTAATGTGTCTAATTATGTAAATGGCTCTATGGCAGCCTAGGTATACAACCCTGCCTGTCGGTAACTTTTTAAGGAAAATGCTCCAAATTTGTTAGAAATTATGAAGAATCAAGAGAGTGACTATGAGACAGAAAATGAGAGAGAGAGAGAGAGAGAGAGAGGGAGATAGAGAGAGAGAGAGAGATAGCAAGGGGGTGGGAGAAAAGATAAGAGAGACAGTAAGAGAGATAGAGAGAGGCAGAGTGAAGAGGTAGAGTGGAGAGGGAGTGTGTGAGAGAGAGAGGGAGAGAGGGAGAGAGAGAGAGAGAGAGACATGAGGGGGGGGGGGGGGGGGTAATTTAGAAATGACAATCCTAAATTTAGAAGTGACACATATGATTTCTACTTTGTCATTGATACGTCCTTCATGAGCAATTAACTGTGCAAAATGATTACAACAAAATATTTGTTCAATTTTACTCCTCCATGTATATGTTTGCACTCCTTAATAGGTTGGTTAGTTGCGTGGTCAAACATCACAACAAATTAATTCTAGCCTCCACAGTCCATAATGTGGTCATTAATTCCGGCTCCTGTGTCTGCATGAACACATAGGTTCTATGTAGAATATGATCCTTAATCTTCTATATTAATGGCGGAATAGGGGGCAGGAGCTCTGATCTAATATATCACTTGTACAGTTATGAATCTGTACTTTTTGTGCTAGCTTGTATGTCAAAATTACATCAGAAAATGTGTTTGGAGACCCAATTTTGCCTAAAATTTGTGGTCAAAATTTCGCTTATATTGTGTAATAATGTGAAAGAGGATGTCATTTAATAAGACACACTTCTGCAAGGATTTTCCATGAAAAAATGTACCTGAAGCCCAACTTTGATGGGTTTTCTGTTGTACGCACAAAACCTACATTTTGTATTCTTTCATCAATATTTGACTTCAAACACATTTGTTTTGAAAATGCTTGCAGAGAAATGTGTCTGAAGTGACATCCTCTTTCACATTATGATACAATTTAAAGGTAAAGACCAGTAATGGTCATGCGATTGCATTGTGAAAGAAACGTTGTGGAATCGATCAGAAAAGGTTGATCATCTAGCATCTAGCATCTGCAAGGTTCTGGAATCATCAAAATGATAAGAAATTTGGCCCATTCTTCGTAAAGTTACAAGCACTATACACAGAAAGATGTATATGGGACTACCCTATATCTCTCACCAGACCATGAGAGAAACAAATTTACCGAATATATGAATTAGTAGGCGGTTTCCCGGCAAATTTGTCATCATCATGTATTAGTCAAAACATATTCTTTCACATGATTGGTAATGAGAGCTTCCATTTCATTTTTTGAAATTGGGGCGTTGCCAATACTGGTCTTTACCTTTAAGTGAAAATTTGCCATCAAATTGTTGGGGCTCCAAACACTTTAGAGGGGCTTTAAGAAGATACAAGAAGTTAAAGGATAAGACAAGGAGAGGGTTGTAACATGTAGCAAGTTGATGAATTGGGGTAACTTAAGAGAAAGTAAAATATTCATTAAAAGAAACAGGAAAGAGATAGAGATTCTTTGCATCTCTAATGTATCTTGCATTAATGAACTTTATATCTATTTTAAGAATGATGTATCTTGATAATGATCCATGTGTAAATTCATTATCAGACATGGACAAATCATAATTTTGTATGTGCCTTACATTCCTACCTTGATTATATGATGGTATATCATTCACAGAACAAACATTGGCTGTGGAAATAGCCCTCTTTCACATTTCACATAAATTTCAGGTCACAAAGGTTTATTGGTCTACAGCATCCAAGGACATATTGGAAATTTAATGCATTACACCTAGATAACTTGCCAAACTCTTATTATTGTTAATGGACTTTGTTTAATCACTCATCAAAAATGGATAATTATTTAATTACCTATCATAGACCTGACACTCTCACTTTATTTCAAAATAGCCTAAATGATTGTGAAAAAGATGGTGACAATTTTGGGTTTATCAGACAAGATAATGATAGGAGGATGGGTGATATGATTCCCAATAGTGTAACACGAAGATGAGAGGTGGGAAGAGGGATTGGATATTTGTTATTATTATTTTTTTGTTATTGTGAGGTTAGCAAAAAAGTCATTAGCATTCCAGCCAGGGCTCAAATTAATTTTTTGCCCACGGGGGCTCTTCCAAAAAAAAAAGAGCCCCCGTGAGCCTTCTCACGGGGGCGCTTTTAGTGTTGACGGGGGCTCTTATTTTAATACAAATTTCCATTGAATTGGTACCCGTGAAACTCCTTGGTATTTTATCATTACCATTTATTTATGTCGGTATTTTTCCTCTTAGAAATTTACTTGTTACATAGCTGTTATTGACTTTTATCCCCGTGAGGACATTTTCTCCATTTCTTCCCGTTCTGCACATAATTTCCTCCTCATTATTCGGAGCAACCTTATTTACATTCTTTCTTTACTTTTAGTCTTTACCATATCCTTCCAAAACATAGGGGCGGATCAAGCTTTTTGCTAAGGGTGGTGGGGTACCCCAAATACGATGTGGAGCATCGCCCACGAGCCGCGTAGCGGCGAGGCGATTTTTGTTGTTGCTATTTTGAACCCCCGTAAGTGGTGTTTTCCTGGCATCTACTAACATGCGGATCATCGTCTACAAGCCCCGAAGCGACGAGGCGATTTTGTTGTGCTTTTTTGAACCCCCGTTAGTGATGTTTTCCTGGCATCTACTGACATCTACTAATACTGTGTAGGTCTGGACACATGATAGCATTTTTATGTGCACATCACATTTTTCCTTGGCAGCCCAAGGGGGAGGGGGGGGGGGGGGGGGTTAAACCCCCTAAACCGCCTAGATCCGCCCCTGCAACATCTTATGCCTTCTTCTTCTTCTCAATATTGATTTACTGGTCGGGTTACATTATTTGCTGGTCTTTAAGAATCACCAGATTTCAGAGGATTCAAACTTTCACAACGAAAAACTTCTCCATGTTTCAGTCCTTGCGCGATTGTCGATCTCCAGCTCCAGCAGATATTGGGCGTCAGCATGCACACCGATACTACCAGCGCAGTATAGCCACTGTGCTGACGGCCGCACCGCGAGCTTCCGTTGTTTGTATCGGGAATACTCGTAGAGATGGTAGAGAAAGCGCCATCTAAGTTCCATTTCATTGGTTTAAGGTTTGAAAATGAATACTCAATATTGTGTTAAAGTTATATCAGAAAAGATAATCTTAATTTTATAATTCCACGGGGGCGATTTTTAATTTTGCAATCGCCCCCGTGAGCAACCTGACGGGGGCGATTATGGAGCTCACGGGGGCGAATCGCCCACCGCCCCCGTGTATTTTGAGCGCTGATTCCAGCCATCTTTTAACCCTAAAAAGGCCGGGCTATTTGAGGTCTTAGTACGGCCGGGGGTGGGGGGGGGGGGGGGGGCAATATGGCCCCCCTTAAGATCTCGGCCGTGAAACGGCCGATCTCCGCTAAAATTTGCACGCATGTCAAGTGAAGTGTATAGAATAATATGATAATTTCAATTTTTTGAAAAATTTACTCATTTGCATATTCATGGTAATTTATGCAGATAAGGTAATAAATCATATATTATTCTTATTTAAGCATTCTTTTTCACCACATATATTCATTAGACCATTTGGAATAATAATACGACAAAATGTTTTGGAAGAGCCAGCTTATTCCTTATGTTATATCTTGTTTTGATAATTTCTTATGTATTTCATTTTTTTTTTAAACTTATGTATTTTATTGTTTTAGTTGTTTTATTTCATTTCTTACCACTATTTTGACCCCAAAACAACCACCTAAACTTTAAACAAGACCCAATAACCAATGTTTGATCTATTTTTAGGAAAAATGACATTTTCATATATGTTTTGTACACAAATCACAAAAATGAGCGATTTTTGGGCTGACATGCAAAGACAAAAGGTCACATAACATGACCTTGTAACTGTAGGTCAGATTTTCAATTAAAGAAAGAAGAAAAAAGCGCAAGACTCGAAAGAAAAAAGTCGGCGAGCGGCGGGGCGCCATCCATATTATGCGTTTCCGGACAATCAGAAAAATCATGGAAGGAGGAAAAATGATATTTTCATATGTTAGGGTTAAATTAATTATTTTGATATTTGTTTATGTGTAGATATGTACATTTAATGAAGGAAATAGAACCAACCAACCCATTTTCGTTTTTTTTTCTCTATCTCAGGACAACCATACATATCTACCACTAGTAGAGGATATACAAGCACAGAGACTGGTAGCCCTTCCTTTGAGTGCTACAGGAGTTCTCCTTATTTGACTGCTGATGTGTCTAGAGGGAGGTATGTCTATGTATTCAATGATAGGCTCCCACCAGCTAGTCCAGTTAATCCAGCTAATGCTGATCCACCGCCCAGTGTTGCTTTTGATGCTGGTAATCCACCAGTTCAAGCCTACAGAATAAATCTTGAGACCACCGGTCACAGCTCATATGGTGCCTTCTACTGCGCTGCATCCCTGGATGGAGAACGCTCTGTTGTACCGACACTCTTCTTGAGATCTGATGGTAAGTGATATCATTTGTTATATTTCTCCGAAAAATTGAATTCAATTCACATATGATAAAATACATGTAGGTAAAACAAACAACTATATAACCATACCGGTATACATTTCCCTGTCTCACTAAATGTTTACATTTTATAGCACAAATCTAAACCATTCATATGTTTTCTTTAAAAATAGTTTAGAGACCTGTAGTAATAAAGCACAGACATATTATGTTAGACCATCTATTGTACAAAGTACATGTATACACTGTACGTGTATGTTCTAAAAACATCCATATAAATTCCAAATTTGTACCATAGCAAAATAATTCAGGAGTTAAAATGTTTCATGGTCCAAAATGAGTAGAGACAACAATACATTTATCATATGAGAATACATGATTAGGGAGAAACAGAAATATAGAATGAGAAAAAATGAAGTTATTCTTTGGTGAGATATGTCCCCCCCCCCCCCCCCCACTAGAAATTGCAGAATTTCAGCACAGCTAGCACCTACAAAAATTCACAGCACATTTTGTGAGTTTGACACCTTTTTTAACACCAAGTTTTTTAAATGTCAGATCTAATGTTGTGGAGTCACGTAAATATATTTTTGTATCTGTCATGTCAGCCAGAAAATGGAGAATGCCGATTATAGTTTTTGTTAGAGACAAACAGTAACATTTATTTCCTGAATTGTTTTTAAATTTTTGTTCATTATCTAACAATATGTGATTTATCTGTTTTATTTGATTTTTTATCCAAATTAAAGCCTTAAATTGCAGGTCTCATGAACCAAACAAGTAATTAAGTCTATAAACTATTTGCAAGCATGAATGAAAAACATGTGAATTTAAATGTATTTTGATTACCGGTATTTAGTTTCCTTGAAGTATGATTATCATGAAGGGCTTCCTATTTATTAGCTATCCCTGTTATTATTATCATTATTATTATTCATTCGGCAAATCAAAGTGTATACAGAGGATTACATAGAAGAATAGATCATACAAAACAAAGGATGAAAATCATTAACAAAAAAAAAAACATTATCGTGATTCCCATGAGCATTTACAAGCTGCCAGGAATGGGAACAACTTTTTCATATATTTATGAACAAACAAAGATGTGCAGTTTTCAACTTCTGTTCTCATAGTGATTTGAGAGGCATTTGCAACATTTCCAGAAATCAACTGCATGCTCTGCAACCAAACCCTTGAGGGAAGAGAAGGACATTGACATTAATAGGAATATTGGACCAAACTACCTTTAAATTGTCAAAAACTGTCAGACTGTTAGCCAATTCAAAACTTGTCTTAAGACACATTTATTCATAATTGCGTTTGGTGATTAACTTTGTGGGACGCGTGTTCCACGGTTTAAATAATAGCCCGAAACGAAAATGAAGAGTATGGGACGCAGTGGTGAAGTTAAAGATGTTTATTCGTTTTTTAATAAATAAAAAACGGAAACCCCCTAGACTAAATGTCACACGGGTAAGAAATAATACTACGTCATCGTCTGTTCTAGCTTTGTAGCGTGGTTTGTATAAAAGACACCTCAAGTTACGCCTCAGCGGCTGTATAAATGGTGCAACACAAAAAACAGGCTAGTTCAATGACGGCTTAAGCTTGTCGGACGGTGTAAAATAAAACAACCATGCAGCTTCGCTTAAAGCCAGTGAACGAATGTCCGTTAATGAAAATGCCCATCAGGGCCTTGCCTGACATAGCGCACGTTCGGAAGGACTACTTTTCGAGCATGAATGCACATCCTTCTGAACTAAGAACAATAATCAACTTTAGGATAGAACAATAAAACATACATGAGAAAATATCATAATTTCATTATGATACATTTAACTTTACCTACAAACAATTTATAGATAAAAAATCAAGGGACTACTTTGTCCTTAACGTAAGTACACAGACCCACGTGACCATTAAAGTAATAAGGCTTCGGGTCTGACACGTATGCTTTAAATTAGACACACCCAATATGCTGTACGGTGTTCTTAAATGAAAAACCAAGTTTTAAAAAGGTAAAAACGAGTTTGGTCACTACAACTTACTCTGATCACATTGATTGTAATATGTAGCTTTATTTGCATTTTCTTTTTGTTTTGTTTAATATGTAATTGTTTATCATTGTATTTGGTTTGTTATAGCGCTTAGAGACTTCAGTGGTAAGCGCTTTATAATCACCGTTTTTCTTATTTATTATTAAGACTTTTTAACCCAGCAAAATAAGCATGGAAGGAAAACCAGTTCACAGAATGAAAAGTGATCAATTCAGGTTTAAAGGTACTATGTCCCTTTTGCAGCCAACCTCAAATGCTGTAGAACTTTGCAGGAATTATGAATATGTCATGTATGTCCTATCTGTGAAATTTAAACGTAAGCAGTGTCCTCATATTCAAATTATGCAAGGAAACCCGTTTACTTGCTAGACTTCACTGTCAGACACTATTGAGTGACTGACTGGCTTTTCTTCTTCTTTGGTATTAACATACATGAAAAGAGTTGTAAAGGGTACATGAGCATTTGTCTACATCAATAACCCACTTCTTGTGATGGCCAAGATTAAACTGATTGAATCTTTGCGCAGCATAAAACGTATGACCATTCGGTACAACCGCTGAAAATCAAGACTGTTACTTTTGTGCTCTATAGCCCTAAAGTCGATTTGACAACTAATAGTCATTATTTTCCCGCTTGAAGACATTTTCAAGCCCCACCTTTTTTAGGGAAGTTCTAAATTAGTATTATCTTTCAAATGCAGTTGGAATTTAACTTTTTCATTTTTTTGGCCTGCAAATGGGACATAGTACCTTTAAAGTATTGAAAAATTATTTTACAAAAAAATTCTGGACTATTTGGACTCAAACACTGAATTGGTGTAGGTACTTAATTCCTCTTTATTAGTTGGAATATTGGCAAATTCACTACATGTATTCAGAATGATATGGAAGCCTTGGGGTATTGCAGTGAAGTAATTATAAGAAAGTAATTATAAATTTGATTTTCTTTTGACATTGAGAATATCCCTTAAACAATCCACAAAATTATAATTTATTTATAAATTTGTTCTTTCAGCTAAGTTTGAGCCCACAAGTGGCAGGTTTTCAAAGACTGTCAACAAGGGGGATGTGAACGTTACGGTTGATTTTACTGAGGTAATTACTCCTACTAGTCCTAGTGTGATAACCAAGAACTGGAGGTTTAATGGTACAACTGATGGTAGTGAAACTATTTCTCAATTCACGATCTTCGAGGATTTGACTGTCTACACAATCGAAGGAGAGGTTGATACCTCACATGGTGGTGTTTATGAGCTTCATTTGGGTGGCGAGAGGGGACAAGCAAGAGCTGGACTACTCCGATTAATTGTGAGAGGTAGGTCACATGTGAGAACATAATAAAGAAGATATTTAGATGATTATAAATGTGAATATTGTCTTGGTATATTGATAGATTAATAATTAGATCAATATTAATACTAAAAAGTAGGCAGACAGATAGGGATTGAGCAATGAGAAGAGGGAGAATACACATTTTAAAAATATTATGATGAATTCATTCTAAAAACACTAAAGGAAAATGAATAATACCCAATACTGTTATTTCCCCTATTCTTAAGTATTCAATACCATGTCTGCAGTAACTTAGGACGGACCCCATGAGAAGTACAGTATATGTGTAAATATTAAAGCCTCTCTAAAGTGTGGGAGCCCCAAGGCAAAATTTCACTTAAATTTCACTTAAAGGTTCCTATTTACCTCATCTAGGTCGAGGGTGGCAAATGCAGATTAATGTCTTGCCAAAGGACATTGGTGCCATGGCAGGCCTCGAACCGCAAACTATGTGATCCACAGTCAGATGATGTATTCTCTATAAAATGGCACCTCCATATTTCTTTTATGCGTTTGTACAGTTAGTCAGAATATCTCAGATTGATACATGAGGTAACCATTCAAATATTGTTTTCATATTTTTCAGCGTGTCCTGCCGGTCGCTATGATGAATCTAGTGAATGTACCCAGATATGTCCATCATGTTACAATGGAGGTATCTGTCATGATCAAACAGGGATATGCATCTGTCCTCCAGGATTCCAGGGAGTTAGGTGTGAAATGGGTAAGAGTATATCCACAGACCTTTCATAGAATTTACTTTTCATTTACCTGTCATATCAACAGGGCTTGTCATTATACATATAACAATAGCCTGGGGTACAGGACAACCAGGGTTTCAGACAAAGGTAACTCCTGACCTTGTCCAGACTAACCTTTTGGTGTGTGTGTGTGGGGAGGGGGAGGGGGGGGGGGGGTGTGGTGGTGTTTCACATTGCAATTTTTACAGTCTGTATGCATGCCCTATTTTAAAAATTTCAAAATTCTGGGGGTCCAGACTATTTTGGGGGTCCATGTGTCTCAGGCACCTGTTAGTGTCGAGCCCTGCAGTCTGTCCTCGTTGGTCCCATCTACTCACCTGATCTGACCCACTGTCTGTAGATCCCATTAGGCCATGTAAAATTGATTACATGTTGATCGTCCGGATTTTTTGAAAAAGAGGAGGAGGGTGTACCATGTTATTTGATATTTGATATTTTTCCCAAGATGGCTGCCGCGTGTACAAATAGTATATAATTGAATATGTACATCAACCAACGTTGCTGTAGTATGCAAGTCGTTGCATGCGCATGCATGCTATCTGAAATCCAGCGCTAGAGCGCGGCCGCGCTATCGTGAGGTATCTGCGATGCGATGATCAGTCGACTCGATCAACTCATCTCTAGCTAGCTCCTCGACTCAAGCATATACATGCGATATATGCATGCGCAGCGCATGCATCATCGCATATTTTTTTAGCGCAGCTTCACTTCAGCATATCGCCGATCATATAGCATATCAACCATTCTACATTTCAATACAATTTTTTCTAGAGTCTTAGTATGTTTGTACAAGAATATTTGAACAGGGTATTTGAAGAAAAGGTGGAAAAGATGCATATGGTAAGTATTCTGTGTTGTTTTCTGAATAAAAAGAAAATATATCAAATATCAAATATAAGGCCAAATAAAAAACAAAACATGTTTAGCGTCCTGTTTTTTCGAAAAATAGGAAGGAGGGGGCCCTTTTTATTTTTTATTTTTTATTTCAAAATGGCCGCTCAAAATGGCCGCTCGGTACATTTTCCCTGACAGTCGAGGCTATTTTTTTTCAAGATGGCTGCCGACAATTTTTTTTTTTTAAAACCAGAAATAGAGCCATTTTAGCAGTGTTTTTCATGTTTTTTTTCTTTCAAAAAAAAAAAAATTCAAAAAAAAATTCAAAAAAATTCAAAAAAAATAACAAATAACAAATAACAAAAAATAGGAGGCGGCCCCCAAAAAGGAAGCGGGCGGGGACGATCAACATGAAATCAATTTTACATGGCCTTAGGCTTATAATTTGGTATAATATACAATTTTAAGGAATATTATAATTTTCGCAACATATTCATTTGTCTGATTATAACCATATCATAACGGTAACATAGTCCTGCCAATCTAATCATAAATCTAGCCCACAATTTTGTGTGCTTCTGTGAAATATAAAGGAAGATTACTATAGGCAGGTTCAATAGAAAACAAATTGGTCCAAATCAAAAACGTGCCTGTAGTGCTGTAATTATTGGGTAAAAGTATACTTTCTGCTGTTGATGGTGTTGTTCATATATTCCAATTTACATTCAATTGTATTTTTCATGTACTCTCCCAGCGCCTTGAGCATTTTGGGTAATGAATATGGAGCCCAGCATTATTTAGCACTCATCATTATTTAGTATTAGTAGAAGTAGCAGTAGTGGTATGTTGTTATGAAATATTAGTGTATTAATAGATTACAAGTTATTAATATTTATCTTCTTTATCTGTTGCCTACATGTAGCATGCGGTGGGAATCGCTATGGTCGTAATTGCGAGTACAGATGTGACTACGAGATTTCAGATGATAGCACAGTATGTAGTGGACTGCAGGTTTGTGTGCCCGATCCCTATGGATGTTCATGTACACCAGGATACAAAGGATTGGACTGTACTACAGGTATGTAACCAATAGAAGGAAGTGAAATACTGTCAATTGGGTTAAAGTCATGGAACATTGAATCTTCACTCATTTGGCACAAATGGGAATTAGCACACAAACATCAAATATGAATTTGTAACTATTTATAGCTCTTTTTTCTATGGCTCTAATCATTACCTGTCAAGATTGATAAATGCCCTTGCTCTCCCTTTATTCTTCCCTCCTCTCTTTCACTTTACCCATCTTCCCTCTTTACTTCCTTCCCAGAACTTTCTTACCTATCAAAAACACCCCTCTCCCCCCCCCCCATCTCTCCCTCTCTCTCTCTCTCTCTATCACTGAATCTAGTCTACCGCCCTCAGTCTTCAATATACTCCACGTTACATACCACATCAATTTCATAGGATAACAATAAATATTAATAAAACACCTTTATCTAATTTATTTCCATTTGATCAATATTTCTGACATGTTAATGACCTCATATAGATATTATCTCACTGAACTGTGTATGGTACTATATGTTTTATGTTTATATGTTATGCCCTGCTTTGGCCAATCTATTGTCCTGGGCCATGAATGCTATTTGTGATATTTGCTGTTCATATATAATTAATTTGTACCACTGTCTATTTTGATTATGAAATAATGCTAAAGCTTGTACCGCTATTAAAGTACAAGCACCAACACATCAGAAAATGTAAATGATTGCAGTATATACAACATGGCTCTACACTAATCTTTTTAGAAGGGGACCAGATTAAATGTTTTTAGCCTAGCTATCTACACATTTTGACATATTGGTCCATAGCTAAGTATTTGATAATGATCTACAAAACTGCACAACATATATTTACATGTAAAAAAAAGTATGTAACAACACAGCAGGGGTTCCCAAGACGAAAATCCAATTGAAACCAATTGAACACCAATTGAAATTTCAATTGGTTTCAATTGGTTTCAATTGGTCTCAATAGGTTTTAACAGGTTTCAATGGGACCTCAGATGTTTTCAATTGGTCCAGATTGGCCCCATTGGACAAATTGGCCCCATTGGCCTAGGCCCCATTAGACTTTAATGGGTCCCCAATTGGTTTCAATTGGTCCGGATTGGCCCCATTGGACAAATTGGCCCCATTGGCCCCATTGGCCTAGGCCCCATTAGACTTCAATGGGTCCCCAATTGGTTTCAATTGGTCCGGATTGGCCCCATTGGACTTTAATGGGTCCCCAATTGGTTTCAATTGGACCAATTGGCCTTAATTTGGACTTCAATTGGTCCCATTGAAACCAACAAATCTAGGCATCTCATGAATATTCATTATCACTTTACACGTGTCACAGAAAAATAAATTTATCATGATTTGTTAAGCAAATTATGACAATGCACATCAATTTTGTGATTTCTTTATTCCTTCAGCAATTATTAACCAATAGATTATTTTTGTCTGATCATGTTACAATTACATTCACGTTTTAACAATAGATATATTGATTTATATATTGATTATATGATTACTAACCAAGAAACAATATACATATTTAGTATATATATTTGTACGAGCCAATGTCACTGTAAATGAAACTCTTGAATTCACTTCAAATGATCTTTGTGATGAAGTTAATGCAAATGAGATTGGAATATGCCTAATTGGTGGACAGTTGCCAATATCGATTATGAAGTATCAATAATTTATCACTGGTTCTTCTAACTGGATCGATTTACCAATTGAATCCCCATTGAATGCCCCCATTGAATCCCAATTCAATAACAATTGGCAATTTGGAGTAAATGGAAAGTGAAACAATGGGTACCCATTGAAACCAATTGGCAATTGGTCCCCAATTTGGAGTAGGCCTAAATGGAAAGTGAAACAATGGGTACCCATTGAAACCAATTGGCAATTGGTCCCCATTGGAACCAATTGGCAATTGGTCCCCATTGGTTTCAATGGGGACCTATTGCCAATTGGTTTCAATGGGTACCCATTGTTTCACTTTCCATTTACTCCAAATTGGATTCAATGGGGACATTCAATGGGGATTCAATTGGATTTTCGTCTTGGGTTTACTTTAATTTGGTTCTTAAAAATTTGTTTTCTCTTACCAAACACTTATTAGAATGTGATCAAAATGAGTTTGGAGCCAGTTGTACGGAGACATGCCACTGTGTATCAGGAGAGTGTGATCGATTTACTGGAGTCTGTACAGGAAGCTCTACTGAATGTGAACCAGGATGGATAGGGACCAACTGTCAAGGTCAGTTTAACAATCTATCGGTGTTGCCAACTTAAAGAGAAGCTTGAGTTCTGGGGAGAGGTGAAAAATAATTTGTGACTGTTTTCATTGTTATTATGCAAGTGTGAATATATCGAGAAAATCAGAGAAAAAATGTTCCCTGCAAAGCATGACTCTTCAAATGACTTCATATTCTAAATATGAGGACCGCAATTTTACGCCACATATGTTTGTGAAGTTCCATACATCTTTCTGTGTACAGTGCTTATGTTACTTTTACAAAGACTGGGTAAAATTTCTTATCATTTTGATGATTCCAGAATCTTGTCATACACACCGATACTAATATGCCAAATAATCCAATAATACTTTATCTTTAAGTATTGATTATAATATTGCTAGTTTTGTTGTCTGGTGTTCATGTATGTGCAATGTTTACACCTTTGTGTGTATTCTGGTCCTTGACACTACTTTTAATTGATTTCAACTGGTTTATCGATTAAAACACATACATTCAAAATAGCAGCCAGCTAGAGGCTGAAACAAATTGAATAAAAAAAGATTTTAGAAATATATTAGATTGAAAATTGGTTTGATAAAATACGGTGATATGCAGAGTAATTATCATTGCACACAAAATCAACAAGTGAATGGAAAAAGACAGGGAAATGAAAAGGACAGACGAGATACAGCTTGAAATAGAAGAAGAAGGAGAAAAGACATGTTTGTATATAAACATTAAAGCTTACAATAACAACATAATTGCAATCAATGATGAGAGATATTAATTGGAACACACAAATTGTGCAAGACATTAAATACAATTATCAAAATATGAGTATTGCAACTTATGAGTTACATGTATAGTGGTGATTTGATACAGA
Source organism: Strongylocentrotus droebachiensis (assembly GCA_035222895.1). Classification (NCBI taxonomy): domain Eukaryota; kingdom Metazoa; phylum Echinodermata; class Echinoidea; order Camarodonta; family Strongylocentrotidae; genus Strongylocentrotus; species Strongylocentrotus droebachiensis. Next base: position 50,437 of record JAVYIG010007125.1, read on the forward strand.
TACATGTATACTTTAGTGGTGATTTGATACAGATACATGTATACTATAGTGGTGATTTGATACAGATACATGTATGTACTGATCCATACAGTGTTACAATTTTTTTCTTTCTGAATATAAAAATGGTAATTTTCAGGTGTGTAGTGATAAAGTGGCTTACTCATCTTAAAAGACACTATATGTAGTGGAAGGACATTAACTCCCCAGTGTCCATCACATTGTAATGATTAATGATAATTGTTTTTGATTGTTTTTGTGTAGTATGCAGTAAATCTATTCTCTCACCTAATATTTTGTGCTTGGTTGCAGATAATTTATTTAAATTGTTTTTATATTTCAGAATGCATGATTGGTAGATATGGACCTAATTGTGAGGGTAAGTATTGCAATATTATACAAATATTGCATGCTCTGGCGTTCAGAATATCAAAATATATGAACCAACAAATTCTGAATTAGTTGGTTCATGTATTTTGTATATTGAACAACAAGATGCATGCAATACTTGATAAATAAAGTAAAGGGTACATTTGCTATCATTTGGACTCTAGGCCTCGCATTTTTATTCAGGTAATTGCGTTTGCGTCAGATGTCTGCAGATAAGATGAAGCAAACAATGGGTATGCGCAGGGAAGAGATACATGTGCGCAATCTAATTCACTTTTATACATGTTATATACCATACAAAAAAGGCCTGTGCATGTGTATCAAATTGTTGAGTTTCACATGACACTTTTTCAGTTAATCAGATACTCGCCAACAAATAAGCAAGAGGGACATTGTTGTTTTTACAAAAGCAACTTATGCCCTTCTAGTTCTCATTAGAAAATATATTTATTATTACTGTTATGGTAAAAATGAATGTAGTGAACTTTTCGAATTTATCACACACCATTCAAAACATTGTCCTCAAATTTTCAAATCCCAAATTTCAAGTTATTTAATACTCTTATATAGTACACAAATAAACATACTGTGTTGAAAAAAAAATGAACAAAGCTTGAGCAGAGCTTTTTTTCTTCATAAATACCCCCAAGTCTGCCATCAATTACCAGTTTGTGTTCCAACCATATAGTAAAATTTATATTCATTCAATGAAACATGCATACATTGCAAATTTATTGCAAATAAACAGAAGCAATTTAAATTCCAAGTGAAAATTAGCATCTGTTAATTTTAGAGGAAAATAAGATACAATTAATGTCTCACTATAAAAAAACAAATGTGTCAAGATAATATTAAACATTGCAAGGTCTGAAGTTGTAGACATAACTACAATTTGCCTTGGACAGGAACAGCTAATAGTAGGTCATAATTATTAGTCTAATTGTTTAATTGTTTAAATCTGCAGTCTAGTAGTGATATACATGGACCTGCTGGAGAGGTAATTAGAATGACTAACTCCTGAAAACATTATCTTACATAACTGCGTCAGTTTAATTATCTTTCATTTTCATTTGGTAGCTTTCACGATTATTTATGAAAAGACCAACAAGGGACAGCTCACTATGTTTGTCTGTAGCCTGGAAGGTGGAAATCTCATCTCCACGGCTGAACCAGTGGTCAATCTCTACAGGAAATTCGGCAGTGGAAACTATACACAAGAAAACATAATACGAAATGGAAATGGAGTCCCCCCAAATGCGAAGTTTCTGTTTCTCGTGCGTGATGTGAAAGTTGGAGAAATATTTGTCTGCGCTCTCTCTGATGTGAACAATTTCTTTAGTGACACTATCACTACCGATGGGGAATTTAGTAAGTGGATGGATGTAGTTTCGTAATATACAACAAAATTACTGTGTTTTAATGATCAAATACAAAAAAATGATCAGGGAATCCCCCTCCCCCCTCACCATCATTATATGTATGTTCCTCATGATACTGTCATTGGCAGACCGACACCTTTATAAAAGAAATATAATAATTAAAGGAAGTTTTGTTTAATTCACTGATTTTAGTTATGTACCTCATTACCAGAACTCATTACTACTCACAATTTGAGGAAAAAAATGATGATGCTTGTGTAGGATGATTATTTTAATCCTTTGCCTGCTATATTCTCCCATGCCCATAGACTTAACACAAGGACCAGCTGGTTGCAGTATACAATGGGTTAATTTCAATACTGGTTTCAGAGTTCCGACATAGAAAACTCTCTGTATTATAAGCTCGTTGTGAGCTGTTTCCAGATATTTGTCACTTAAGAAAGCCTTATTCTTGTTGGAAAACAGGAGAAATACATTTTCAAATTTTGTCGAAGTAATGTGCTGAATTTAAGAAATATTTGCCAAAAACTTTGCTATTTGTTGGACAACACAATTTGAAATAACGGTTTGAATTCAGAAATAGGCCTACTCTGTTTCTTTTAATCTTCACTGGTTCATTAATTTTTTGTTTTTCTTTATCTCACTGTAGCCCAGCCAGAACTCCCTAGTGCACCCGTTGTGAGCGGAGCAACCAATGAATCAGTTACTCTGATGTGGGATGCCTGGGATGCATCAACAGATATAGGTGATCCTCCCCTCGTCGGGTACCGTGTCTACTACATGCTGAACAACTCACGAGAAGAAGAGCAAGAAGTTATGCAGAGGTCTGACCCTCTAGCACCATCTGAAACAGTGACTGGTCTAAGTCCAGATACGGCCTACATGTTTTGTGTAGCAGCAGTTAGACCTGGAGTAGGAGGCAGTGGAAGCCGAATGGAGGTAGAAGGGACCACCCAATGTTCACGTAAGTTCTTAATGCTTTATATGATATGATATTCTACAGTTGTGAGTTGGTCAAAGGAGGTGCACACCATCTTATTTCTTGTTTGTTCAATCTTATGTTTGATCCTATGTATGACCTTATGTATGTATGTTTGATCTCACTCTTATTTTTATTATTATATACTGTATGCATGATTTATTGAATAAAGAATAGATTTATAAGTTGTGTGTTTATTATAAGTTTTGGTAAATAATTTTTTAGTCAGACTATGGTACGCTTAGAGACACCCGTATTAAGCACCTAATAAATATTGTGTATTATTATTATTATTATATGATCTGAGATTTTTTAATTTTTACTGTAGCATTTTCGTTTTCTTTAGTATATCCAATGTGATTTTACATTGTGACTTAATACTATACTGCATCTTTCTTTGAAAATTTATCCTTTCATGTATGAATCCTTTTTGCATTTATTTAAACTGAAAAGAATATCAACTAATAATATATCAATGCAATTTTTGTCTGATTTTGTATGCATCAACAGCTTATATTAAAAAGATATTCACTAATTTCAAAATACGTGAATTTCATACTTAGAAAAATGAAATACCAGCTAGTAATCATTTATGTGTTCGCAATATCAGTAAATTTATTTATGATGACATTTAAACATCTAGTCTCATACTTAAAGCCTATTTATAACAAGATGATTGTCTCTAAACAATAACTAGATTCACTTTTCACAGGTAGGTTAAACACAGCTGCATTAAACTGATCAGTACCATAAATTGGCTGGTTTGTAACAAAGAAATTATCATTTAGGCAGTTTTAAGTGCCAAATTAAAAAAAAAACTTAATACTATACTTAATAATAATTTGTGATATTTTCTTGAAATTCAAAACAGGCTCATGACTTATCAAGTTGTTAATGAAATACTACTTTTGTATTTAAAAACAATTGAAAACCAAACCATGATGAAAATTCACCTTATAAAATCTTAGATGCAGGTGCAGCTTCTAAACTTCATGGCAATGTATTGGATTAAATATTGCCCTGTGCAATAAACCACTTGATAAAGAATTAAGAATGTTTAAATAATAACAAATATTTGGTCTTATTTTTATTGTGCATGTATAGCTCCTAGTGAAGGACCATCATCTGTTAACGTCACTAATGGGACTGGACCTGGAGAATTCTTGGTATCTTGGGAGGTAGGCTAATTGTTATTTCAGATGTGTTGAGCACGAGTAATTTAATCATTTGACTGGAAATGTGAAGGTTGTTGGATCAAGCTTGGCATGGCACTATAGTGTCCTAGCTTGGCAAGACATTTATCTATATTTGCCATTCTCGACCTAGGTGTCAAATTAAACTGGGTAGCAAGGATTTTCTTGAATGCTGGGAGCTCTGACATTGGTAAACTAGCTAACAAGAACCTGGTGTATATGAGCAATGTATATGAGAAATTGTTCAATTATGATTTTTACAATATTTTAATAGACCTTTTAAAACTTAAGAGATTTTTGATTTGATTTGATTTGATTTTCTTTTGCATTCATGTAAGCATACAGTTTTTCGATAACAATAATAATATAAAGTACAATAAGTATTTTTCTGACAATGAATCATAAATACGTATATATATATATAAATTGTTATGTTAAAAAACGAAATGATAAACTGTCATAAATACTAAATTTCCTCAAACATTATAAACCAATATAAAATTATTTGCGGAAGAAGGACTGTCATTGTAAGCAGATTGCTTGATCATACGACAGCCCCAGACAAAACTCATGAAATATATTAACACATTTATTAAGCAGAAATGGATAGGTAATTGAAAATACAAATTTCGATGATGGTGATGCAGATGAGGATGAAAATTCAGTACTCAGGAATGGTAATGGAGTATAGTGTTTATCAGGATCGATACAGCTATTTTTTGTCTTCCTGGAAGGGATGTGGGAAAACCATGGCACTTCTTTACATGGAAAATATTATATTCTTTATGTAACAATTAAACTAAAAACTATGATTTACAGTTTTTTAATTTTGTAAGGCTTTCATATTTCATCCCTTATAGAATCCTCCATCCAATACTTCTAGCTGTGCCAGTGGAGAGGGAGGAATCCGCATCTACTTCACCCGGTCTGACATCCCGTCTGGGATCTCAAAGAGGGCGGTTGACCCCAATGAGAAATCCATTGATATTCCGTTTGACCCCTCAACGTCTGAACACACCCTGACCCTTGAACCGTACTCCCAGTATCTCATCCAGGTTGTAGTCTACAATAAAGACTCTGAGACGCCAAGAGGAGAGGGCTTTACACAAATCACAGAGGAAATGCGTAAGAGGAATAACAGCATAAAATAGTCATGAGAATACATGTTTGTGAAGTAATAGAATGAAATTACATTCACAAATAATTGTCCAAATGTAATGATACTGCAAGAGGTATGCATGTCTATTAATATATTTTAAAGTTTAAATAAGATCATTTCTAAACATTGTGAAACTGAAAAGGGGCAATTTTGCTTGTCTCTTTCTAGAAATGTAAAGGTTTTGTTAGATCTTACAATAAGATCTCATCATTTTCTGTGTATCTATGTTTTATTATTACTTGATGAGCATGTTGTTTGTTGTGCCTGTGTTCTTGTAGTCTTGCATAGACTTGAAGGGGAAACTTGAGCTAGAGTGTTTGTGAATCTAAAATATAAATACAAAACAATGATTCAACAAGTGAGTAGATAAGTATGGAAGGCAGCATTTAGCAACATGACCATGTGACTGTAATTTCTGTTTTAGAAAACATTATAGCAAATTATATTTTGAAGTGAGAAGTCCCAAGACCAATTTTTAAGTCTTAAATCTGGTTATGAATTGAGAGATATATCAGTCATATAACATCTGACAACTCTAGCCTCTTGGATATTTCTTTGCCTCAAATCAAAATGAAAAAAAAAAAGCTTTTGAACTGCATAACCAGTTTACTTCAAACTATGAAACATAATACAAAAAGATTTATGCTTCCACAAATCCAGGAATTAGATTTATGATTTTATGCCTTTCGAGTATGTGCTTTAATCAGATATTTCCATACTTCTTTTCAATGTTTTTGTATTTGTAGTTGCCCCTGCGCCCACTGTAAGCGTTGAAGCGACCTCTGAAACTGTAATTGTGCGCTGGGATGCTGCTAGCCCTGCTCACCTCAATGGAGATGTACAGGGATACCAACTAAGATACACCCAAACAAAACCAGAACCACTTGATCCAGTAATTGTTGATGTTATGGGTAACAAGTATGAGATTACCGACGGAGTGACAAAAGACAGTGTATTTGAAATTGAGGTAAAGTTCCTGCGTGCTGTCTCAAAGTAAAGGAATTTTGAGAAAATAATGATTAAAGTAAATAATACCTGACTTTTGAAAGGGCCATGGACAACCAAAATTGATTGCCTCAAAATAAAAACAATTCATTATTAGAATAACTGATTAAATTGTATGCAATTGTATGAATTAAGCAAATTCAACTTGTTTGTAGTAGTACCATTGCTTGCAATCCAATATTGTTTACTGCCTGAATAAGAGGCCATACAAGTTATGTATTGTCAATGACAGTAAAGGTCTGCTTGTGGACAGCTTGATGGTATGTTGGTTTACGTTAAGTGATAGCTATTTTGACCTTAATATATTCCAGATGCGGGGAACAGTTAGTATTAATTTCATTACTTGTTTAAAATTTGATCCCCTTTTCATCCCTCTTTTTTCAGGTTCGAGTTTTGAATGGAGCTGGATACAGTGAATGGTCACCTTTAAAGACTTCATTGCCAAGTAAAAAAAAAGAATTAATGATACAAAAGAGAAATGGTCATAATGTATATACAAGATTTATTTAGAAATATACAACTGCGCCCTAAAATTGACATTTGTAGGCATGTAGTTTATGTTACAATAGCTGTGATACAGACATACATATACAAGAAAGGTAAAAGTTTCTTACTTTGTATTTTCAAAAGAAGTCCATACAAACATTTATGCTTAACATCCTACAAAATATTGCTTTCAGTGCGGTTAAAACAAGACCAACCCTTACAATGCTATTAAGGTTGAAAACATGTAAAGCATGTATTATTTCTTGATACTAGTTTTCCAACTAGTTTCTAAATTATGTCTTTTTCTATTATTCATATTTTGTAGAAACAATATGTCCCATGATACCCAACTTTATTGATGTTGTCTTGAGAATATATATGAAAGATTCTAGTGTTTTCTGATGTCTGTTTTGAGTTGATACCGACCTAACTATATTCCTATATCAATTAAGAATAGAAAGACAATTTCAACCAATTTAAACAACTATATAAGCAATTTCTCTTTTACTAGTAGGCCTATGCTTCATGCAATACATATCATTAAACGTACTTGTTTAAATTTTTACTTTACTATATAGCTACCGGTACTGCTGCATCCAATGTTCCCCTCATCGCTGGTATCGTGATAGGAATCATCGTCGTTATTCTTCTCATCATCATCATTATCATGGCTCTACGAGCAAGGTAACCACATTCTGCTTCATCAGTTAATAATAATAATTTTAATAATAATAATAATATAATATAATAATAATCTTTTAGTCCACAAGTTATTCAGAGCATTAAAAGTAGTCAATAGATACATATCGCTGTGGTCCTAATAAGAGTCATGACTCGCCCCTTGTAACCCTAGCTGTTGATGATGGTTTTCCGCAGTGTCCTGTCTCGAGCCATACAAAAAACTGAGATGAGTTATAGACCCGTTAGTTGTCTTATTCCGTTAGTCCATCTAGCTTCTGTATGCCTTGTCTTCTAATTGGCCTTCAGTGAATCTTTCCATAATTATCTTTTTAATGCTATTATCATGCCGTCTACAAATGTGGCCTAAGTAATTCAATTCGCTACAACTATTGACACAGGGCAGTGTACGTGTTCTCACATGTAATTCCTAACAAGTTCATTGGTAAATTATAGATATTTTAACATGTTTGTTACAATTCATATATTTATTGGTTTTTCATATATGTGGGCCTACATAATTTCTTTAACAAGTAACTTTCCGTTTGATTCTTTTGTTTTATTCTGCAGCAAAAGAAAGAGAGAAAAGAAGATAGGGGGAATTAATTCGACTGAGCTTGTGGACAATGTTCTCTATGAGGCCAATCTACCGCTTGATCATCAGAACAGCAATAATGCTGGTAGGTTGAAATCAATTATTTAGTTTGTCCTTCACTGCATGTGAGGGAGGATGGAATGATTGATACATAGAATTTTCAATAATTTATGTGATGAAATGTTTCACAAAGTCATTAACTTGAAAGCTGTCTTATGCTCTTTGTTGATGTACGGTCAAATAAATTGTAAACTTATTCTTCTTTCAGTGAAGTACAGACCACCTTGATGTTGGTGTATTGTAGTATTTGATATTGACGTATTATTCTATGAGAGATTCCTTTATATCTTTTTTTTACGCAATCCAGCACGTATCAACGATAAGCCGATAGTCCGTGATCCAGCTGAGACCGAGTACGCCTACATCAGCCATGAGAGCAACTCCCTTCTAAACGACGACCTGAACCTTGACATGACTATAAAAAAAGACACAACGTATGAAGTCGCTATGGAGACCCCGATCGCGTCCAATGGGAAGAGTCAGACACTGCCATTGCTTTCAGGAGACATCACTTTAGACGCTCTCAATGCGCTCTATGCTAAACCTGAGAAGCGATCTCAGGTGGCCTCGGTACCCAGTCTGTTGGCCCCTACGGTGAAGGAAGCAGGGACGGATACAACGGGAGGAGATATCTATGAGAACGTGAGCCTACCTGGATCCATAGCCGTGGCCAACCTTGTGGAACATGTGGAGAAGAAGAAAGCCCAAGATCAAGATGGATTTGCTCATGAATTTGGTGTAAGTATGACTATCAATATGCAGGACCCTTTTCTACATAGTGGTCAGAATGTTAGAAGGACTCATTAAGCCTTATTCAGATATTAAACTGTAAAAACTGTGCTTTTTTATGATGACGTAAAGCTTCACATCTCTGTATCAATAACAAAGAGCCAAGTGAATACGCATTTGATCTTTGTTGAGTGCAGTCACCATTCTTTTACACATAAGATGACTGGGTGGTTTGCAGCATCATATCTGAACGAGCCTTAACTGTGTTTGGTATGACCCTCAAGTCAGGAACAAGGTTCATGCTTCATCCATATTTTTCCTTCTGTGGATTGTTTTTAATAGGAAGGTTCATGCTTTATCATGTTAAGACATTAATCCTTAATATCAAGTCCCTCAGAGAGGACTTAAAGGGTTGGTCCCCTGGTTACTTACTCACAAGCATACACATACTTTCTTAGCACTCTGGTGAAATAATCATTACAATTATTTTAATTTTTCTAATTTTCATTGTTAGTTATTTTCTAGTCACTTTTGTATTCCTTATATTCTTACATTCCAGAGAAAAATGTGAGATTTATTGTAATATGTATTTCAAAAAGAAAATTATTTTTTGCTGTATTTCGTATTCATTACAAAATTTGGATTAAATGATTTTCTATGAATTAATTCATGATTTTTTTTTTTAAATTTCAGTTATTGCCTTCAGATGATGGAATCGCCAAAACAGTCGCTATGAAACCGGAAAACAAAGCCAAGAATCGATTCAAAAACATTGTTGCATGTGAGTTTATTTTTGCTTTGACATAATACAATTATGAGGGTTGATGAGATGTAGAAGTAATTGTACAAATGTATATATCAATTTAATACTGTGATATCTCTCACTCCCATAATTCCTAGCTGTTCTTACGGATTGGTATTTTCACAATATTTAATTGTAATCAATGCCAAAACCCTTTGGTTTATACCTGTTTTTAAAACACTACGGGGAAAATGATGACTGCCTCAAATGAAATATATCAATGTGTTATATTTTATACATGAACAGTGACATTTTGTATGAATTTCCTTTCTACATCATCAGTTCAATTTTAGATGTTATTATTGATTTTGTCTCTTAATTTCATGATAATTCTTTAAACTTGAAAAATTATATTACAAAGCGAGAGCCGAGGCGATATTTTACAGATCACATTGGAGTAACCTTTTAATTGCTTCTAGAAATAAATATCACAATGTACGTGTGTTACAGAACAGCTGAATACTAGTATTATTAATCACATTTAAAAATGCAAGAGAGATAATAATCAATAAAAATGATTGACTTGTTTTTTTACTTTTATTTGCAGTTGATCATTCCAGAGTCATCCTTGAGACCTTGAAAGATGATCCTCACTCGGACTACTACAATGCTAATTACATACGGGTCAGTCGCATTTCCTATCATGTTACGAAAGTGTACTGAGATTCATGAAATATACTATTTACTTCACTACCTTCTGTAAACACCATATTTCAGGTTTCCTTTAGTAACTTGTAGCTGCCACAAGGAACATGGGAATTGCAAACTTAGTTATGATATGGTTTTTTTACAGGATGAAACTGCCACAAGTTTATTCCATTTTCAAAATTCATGAAATTCTCTGGGTTTACAGCATTGTTCTTATTACAGTTCTTCAAGCTGACATGTGTACATGTAGTTTGAAAAGATTAAATAGGTAATCTTTATTGATATTTTGGTATTCTAACAAAATTAAGCTCACCATGTCATTTGCCTTTGCCAGTACTATATAATGGGAAAAATTAAGCCCACCATGGTACTACATAATGTTCCTTTTGAGTGAAGAAAGGGTAGAGACATTATAAAGAATATTATAAGAATAGAAAAAGTAGAAACAGATGGGGACTGTAAAGAGCGAGAGATAGAGGGTGAGAGATAGAGAGAGAGGGAGAGATATATATATATAGATAAAGAAAGAGAGAGGGAGAGGGGGGATATAGAGAGGGAGGGAGGGAAGGGTAGAGAGAGGGAGAGAGACAGAAAGACCAAATTCCAAAGACAATCAGAAGTGAAAGGTAGAAATATATGAATTGTAGAGAGTCAAACAAAAGGGTATTTTGGAATGTGATAGTGATAATATTTTCTTATTTTTTCAACAGGATGACAAGGGGAAGAAGACATTTATTGCTGCCCAAGGTATGTTTAAAGATATCATGTTTAAAATATGAAGATTATCTTTACTGAATATTATAATATTTGTGTTTATTCACAATTAGTAAAATGATAGTACAAATCTGTTGTGCCTATTACTATGTACATATATATCTTTTCTGAAAAGGCTTATGTTAATCTTTTGTATGATTGTCTGATGTTAATCTAAAATAAGATCAGTCTGGTTTTAGAAAGACACAGAAAATGTAATGGGAGGAAACTTTTGTTTTGGAATAATATATATATGTGGAGGCGCGATAGCTAGCTCAGTCGGTTGGGCAGTGGTCTAGTAATCCGGTGACCTGGGTTCGAAACCAAGTCGATGCGCTAGTGCCCTTTGGTAAGGCATTAATCCTCATTACCAGGTCCTCGGAGAGGACCTAAAGCCGTCGGCCGTCTGGTTGCTTATTAACAAGCATTTGTGCTTTCTTAGCAGCCAGGTAAAATTTCCACCACCACCACAATATATGCATTCATCACCTACATGTTTATACATTTTGATCGAAATATTTCCTAAATGATCCTTCACTTCATAATGCTCTTTGTATTTCTGTCTACTCTCAGCCCCCAACACTGCAAGCATCAATGATTTCTGGCGACTCATTTGGCAGGAGAATGTTTGTTCAGTTGTCATGGTTACAAACACCTTAGAGGGAGGCAAGGTAATTATTCAATGATAATTTTTCATTTCACACATACATATACCAAACTTATAGATTTGACTTATGTATCATTTTGTTTAAATGTATAATAGCTTAGCTAAACGTAGTGGCATGAAAAGACAAATCTAGAACGCAAAATGCATATTGATTGAAATCATATTTGTTATCATATAGAGATAGAAGCACATTGTTAGGATACTAGCTGGTAAATACATGTACTATCTTGATAAGGGTTAATGTTTACCTAAAATTTCATTCACATATTTAACAAACAAAATTAATTCCCAAACATCAACAACTATTTTCGCCTTTTGCATTCCGGACCCGTCTTTGTGCCACTACATTTAACTAAGGTGCCTAAATAGTATCCAAAGAGTATATTGATTGTCACAAACATTGGTCATGAATGTGTCAGATACCTAAAATATTTAGACTATATGTCTCAAAGCTGATCCCAGCAAAGACACTCTTTGATATACTTCTTCTTCTTCTATGTGCCATATCCTGAGACGTTGGCGACCATGGAGTGCCACAACTCTCTATCCCATATTCTATGAAGTAATTCATTCTCCCCGAGATCAATTCCACATTCAGAAATCCCACTCCTTAAGCTACTCATCCACATAATCCTCCTTCTACCCCTACTCCTCCTCCCCTCGATTCTTCCAGTCAGTGCAAGATTTTCCAAACCATTCTTCCGTATAACATGGCCCAAGAAGCTCAGCTGTCGACCTCTTATATTATTCAGAAGCTTTCGTCTTGTTCCTGCCATGGCAAATACCTCATCATTAGAAATTCTTTCTGTCCATGAAATTCTTAGCATCCTTCTCAGGAACCAAACTTCACAACTTTCCAGTCGCTTTCTTAGGTCTGATGTCAGGGTCCAAGCTTCACATCCATACATTAGAACTGGATACACGTAGCAATTGAGTACGCGGAGTCTTGTTTTCATCTTCATCTTCTTATTCTTTAGGATGTTTTCTAACTTGGAGAAAGTTGATTTTGCAAGTGCAATCCTTCTCTTGATTTCTTGCTCGCCTCTTGCATCGTCGGTAATTGTAGTCCCGAGGTAATTAATAGAGGTGGCTTGCTCTATTTGATTGTTGTTGATCTTAAGAGAGCATGGTATTCCTCCCTTCTTTGAAATTACCATGCATTCCGTTTTCTTGTAATTTAATGATAATCCTCTCTTGTCACTTTCTCTGACGACAACATCCAAAAGTCGCTGCAGGTCCTTCTCTGATTCTGCGATTAATATAGTATCATCCGCATACCGTATGTTTGTGATATTATGTCCTCCTACTTTTAATCCTCTTTCCTGTTCTAGGTTTCTAAGTATCAACTCACTGTAGTAATTGAAGAGATCTGGAGACATGACACATCCTTGCCGAACCCCCCTCTTAATGTTGATGTAGTCACTTAATTCACTTAATTCTGTTTCTACCCTAACACATGCTGTTTGTTCCCAATACAGATTTTGCAATAACTTGATATCCTTTGTGTCTAGTCCAATCTTGGTTAAGTCTTCAAATAACTGATCGTGTCTTACTTTATCAAAGGCTTTTGTATAATCAATAAAACACAGTTTGATATACACAATTCTTTTTTACTATGGAGAAAGGAATTCATGTCGCTTAGAAATGAAGTATGGTATATGTCAATGGGTGGTCAGCCTTTGTTCATCCATAAATGTAAGTAAATCAAATTTGTCAGTAATTGTGCCTGCTGTACTCTTGTATCATATGTAATTCATTGCATGCTAGATCAATAGAATTAAGACCTCACTAAAAAGTGACACTGTACACTATGATTTATAACTGTCAACTCAACATTTCTCTGCTCTGTATGACAGGATCGCTGCACAGTTTACTGGCCGAAGGAGATGGGTAAGAGCAAGACGTTTGGTGGGATTGAGGTCAAGCTAAGAACCATTGAAGAGTTCTCAGATCATGTTCACAGGGTTCTGGATGTCAAGCAGGTAAGAAATATGTTCTGGTACAAAACAGTGCAAGTTTAGGTGATGATAGCAAGTAGTTGAAGGAGGGACACTTTGGTCGCACCTGCTTTAAAAGATGATGTTCCTTGTCATAAAAATATTGTGTTCCGTAATTAATTGTGATAATCTAAGGGAATGAAAACTTCCACTTTACGTTAACTTTTTGAAAGTTTTGAAGTTTTATTTATTCCACATTTTACATAGAAAAGCAGTTTTTTTAATATTTTTTATACAGGCGTATAAGAGTAGTAGACTCTAGATTTCACACAAGAAAAAAATGTAAAAATTAAAGATTTCAAATCAAGTATAATGAACGGAAAATAAGAGCATCGGTATGTAGATGCCTAATCAAATAAATTCAGTGATTACAGTAGTTAAAACAAAAATCAATTCCTATGAACAATTTGTTATCAAACTGTGCTCTTGATTATGTTCTTTTCTCAGGTGAGTGGAGGTGAAACGAGGTCCGTCCACCAGTTCCACTACCAGTCCTGGCCTGATATGGGTGTGCCACAGTACCCTACCACACTCATCAGCTATACACAGGCTATCAAACATGTCCATGAACGAATCACTGCTAACACCAAAGGGTCAACACCAATGCTTGTTCATTGCAGGTGAGTTAGATCATGATTAAGAGAGCGACCAGAAAATAGTTTTTGGAAACCTCAAAATAATGTGCTAATTAATGAAAAACAAATTATGCAGTGTAAAAGACATAGCAATTAGTAATATTCAATTCAATTCAATTCAATGAGGTTTTATTCAAGACTTGTCAAAAAGTCCAAAGACTAAAAATGCAAGTTTACATCAAACATACATTCATATAAAAAAAAACATTCAAAAACATATATTTATATAGAAAGAAAACATAGCAAATTGGGGAAGAAAAAAAAAGAAGAATAAAAAAAAATAAAAAAAATAGACACAATATAAAATATTACTAGCAAAATTGAGTAAATGTTTACATCAAAACAAATAAAATAAAATGTATACAGATACGGGAATTCAATTTACTGTAACATAGGAAAAACTGTGATAAAATGCAATACAAATTCCATTCAGATGGTGTAATAAATATTAAAAAGTATTAAAATTGGAGTATTGGCAGTGTGGTAATCACAAGTGTGACATGAGTACAGTACATGTATGAGCATATTGCACATGAACAAAATGGAAATCTGTAGATATCACTGGTGAATCAAATGCTGTAATTTGACATATCTGAATTACAGTTTTGGTAATATTAATCCTAATCAGGGCAGTAGAGATAGTTACCAGGTCCTTGCCATGATGCCTTGGTTCTATCTAGATGCTATATGAATATGATTTCCAACAATAAATTAATTTTGCCTTTTTGACACATCATTTAATCTTTGTTTTTATTTTCTTAATAGTGCTGGTGTTGGGAGGACAGGAACGTTCATCTCACTCTACTGCATGATGGGACAGGTCAAAGAAGAGAGCAGGGTCGACATCTTTGGTTTCATTCAGAAGATGAGAAAAGACAGACCTAATATGGTCCAAACTGCTGTAAGTATCTATCATTTATTTTGCTTAGCTTTATATGATGGCCTGTACCATGATGGCCTATATTACAAATAGATTTGCTTGATTACTTCCTCAAGGTTACAGGTCTAAGGCGGCATATGTACAAACTGCATGAGTGTTTATTGCCAACTGTTTCATTATGACGATTTTGCCCACAGCCCAGTGTCGTTACATTTACAAATTTAAATCCTTACATCATGATAATGATGATACTACTACTACTACTACTACTACTACTACTACTACTACTACTACTAATACTACTTCTACTACTACTACTTCTACTTCTACTACTACTACTTCTACTTCTACTACTACTACTACTAGTACTACTACTACTACTACTACTACTACTACTACTACTACTACTTCTACTACTTCTACTTCTACTTCTACTTCTACTTCTACTTCTACTACTACTACTACTACTACCACCACCACCACCACCACTACTACTACTACTACTACTACTACTACTACTACTACTACTACTACTACTACTTCTACTACTTCTACTTCTACTTCTACTTCTACTACTACTACTTCTACTACTACTACCACCACCACCACCACCACCACCACCACCACCACCACCACCACCACCACCACCACCACCACCACCACCACCACCACCACTACTACTACTACTACTACTACTACTACTACTAATACTACTGCTGCTATTTTGACTTTCACTATTATTATTATGATAGTAGTTTGTGCTTCTGTTTATATGGTGGGATTCATATATCTATTCTTTATGTATTTTCCACTATCAGGACCAGTATATTCTCATTCATACTGCCCTAGTTGAGGCGTACATGAGTGGTAACACAGATGTTCCTGTCAGCAGCTTTGAAGCCAAGCTTTCCTCACTCCAAGAGAGGAATCCACTTACCCAGAAACTCAACATTGAACAGGAATTTGAGGTAAAACTAATGAGTAATAGTCCATTCAGCATTTTAATCTGTTCCTATCTTGTAGAGATACTCTTGAACATTTTGAAATTGTATTTTTTGGGGGGGAAATCTTTGCAGAGGTGTGTTTTAAATGACATCCTCTTCCACATTATGATACAATTTAAGTGAAATTTTGCCATCAAATGCTTTGCAAATTTGAGGCTCCCAACACTTTAGAGGCTTTAACCTGTTGAGTACCGATATTGAATTCTTTCATTCCCATAGGCTTTATACAGGGACCACCTGTTTCCCATGGGACATGGGTTTATATCTTATCTTACTACGTTTTGTTTTGTATCCATGATTTCTTGGTGAACACTTAAATGGCAGTTGGCCCCCAAATCAGGGTTCATTGCATCTTTCCTTCACCCCTGTCTGGTTAATTGGCTGCTGTATGTGTATTATCTCTGGGTTGATTCATTACCTTGACAGATTATTTTCTCTTTCTACACTGTTTTGTGATTGTCTTGATGCACGTGTTGTGTTTATGTAGTAGTGTTCCCTTTGTTTGTTGGTAGATCTTGAACCAGCTCACCCCTCCTGTCGGACCACAAGCATTCAAGGCTGCTGGTCTACCTGCCAACATTGACAAGAACAGATTCCCAAACGTTCTACCCAGTAAGTCTTCCTTCTTTACAACATGCCACATTGATCTCTAAATTGTTTTGAAGACCACATGTCAACTCCTACAAGCAGGACTGTGGCAGATAATGATGCACATTATTTATCACAGGCAGTTTAATAGTAGGCTTAAATGTATTCATATTAATAATATCCCGCTTTTATATGGCGCTTAATACATCTATGACGTCTCTAAGCGCTTTCTCAGATATACTATTACCCTGGTTATTGGAATCAATACTTGCCTGCACAATCCCCATGAGATTTATTTAAAATTTCGTTAAAACATGACCACTGTTTTTGTTTGTTTAATGCCAGCATCTGTGTGAAGTAAATAACAGAGTTATGATTTATATATTTAGGAAGTTACCAGGTTCTTCTATTCTGAGCAGTATCATTTTTAAATCTTATTACTCTCAGTTGCCATGATTTGGCAACCTTCTTTCCTTACCAATTGTTAATGATTAAAGAGCATTCAGCGAAACCGTCATAAGGACAAGTTCACTGACATCCCATCAAAATATTTATTAAATCTATAACACACACTTTTCAATGGGATGTCGGCAAACTAGTAAGAATGACGGTTTTGTGAAGCAATGCACTGGATACCAGCCACCAGCCTTGTACAGCAACATTATTTCCCTTTACGTTTGCCTCAGCATATATTTATGACAATTTAAATGGTACAATGTAATTATACTTTCTTCTTTTTTTCAGTGGAGAAGAACAGACCATGCCTAGTGACAAAGGGAGAAGCAGGAAGCACAGACTATATCAACGCCTCTTTTCTCAATGTAAGTATAAGGTTCAAATCTTGATTCAAGTTAATCATCTTGACTTACACAATTTCTCTTGCACCCTGTGTCATTAACTTAATACTTCAATGTTTGAGTGCTATAATGTTTTTGTGTGATTCTCCATGAAGAAGCTCCTGAACTACATGTACCACCAAACCCCTATGACAACTACTCCTAGATAAATTTTCCCAAACTCAAGGGCTTAAAGTTCTTTAGATGTTTTGGATGGGGATCAATACAGGGGATATTTATCCTAAGGGTTGTTGTTAATGGGCCAGGTATTGTCCTTTTCCTTACACATTTATATTTATAGACTATGGATCTACCTTACTTGTTAATTTCTATGGTTGTTTGTTGGATTCATGGATTGAAAATATTTTTCATAGCAATAACATTTCAAATGGAGGCACCTGATATTGTTTCTGGAAGAAGAATATATCCCTCTCTTTGGTCAGAATTCATCATTTAACACAACAATTTGGGCCTGGGTATGCAGCACATATGGTATGGAAAGATGTATCTTCAAGACAGTTTATTTGAAATATAAATATGCAAAGTAAGAAATGAACAGATGATGTAATATATTTTTTATGAAAATTGTACAAAGTATATTCATAAACACCTCTAAAAGCTATGTTTTTGGCAACACCAGTACCTTTAAACATTTAATACATTTCAAATTATTTTAACATACTTTGTAATGATTTGATAATGATGATGCATCTTTTTTCAGACATTCATTAAGAAGGATGTGTTCCTAGCAACCCAGATGCCCCTCCCTCATACCACCGGTGATATCTGGAGAATGGTGTATGACTGGAGAAGTCCTGTCATTGTTATGCTCAATGAACTTGACCTTCAAGACAAGGTCAGTGGAATAGACAGAAAATTCACCCAAAAAGAACAACATTACAGATTTTTGTATTGATGAAATAACCCAGTTCGTAAATACTATCTGCGCATGGGCAGATAAAGGTCATTCCTTCCCAAATTGTAAAACCCATTGAGACGAATACTGGTATCGTGCTCATGAAAAGTATGTAATCAGTATTCATTTATGCACAGACAGTACATTTATCTGATACACAGGTGGAAGTATTCTTCTCAAGAGGCAAAAAAAAGGTATTCATGATACCTCCATCATAAATGGGTACCTGGCAGGAATTAATTCCTTGAAATGCTAGAGCGCCGTAATGACAGCCGTGCTAAAGCCAGGGGAATAATCAGGAGTGCCAGGAGTGTCAAGTCTGACAGACATGGGCGCTATACCTGAACCCACTATCATTATTATTAATTTCACTTCGGCAGTGATTATTCTAAAATGCACAACTGGGACATATCCATCGTGTAATGATCTGTTGATATTTGGGGTCATGCATTCCAAAGCTATTTACGAACTGGCTTGTTATAATTGTAAAAAGATATCATGCTAGAATTTTACATGTATACTATACAGACATTATATGCAGTTATATACATGTTCAAGTATATGGTATGACGTATGTACAGGTCTAATGATTATTGAAGAGAGATATTTGAAGATAGTTGACATTTGATAATGATATTTTAGCAGTTTACATGGTGGATAAAAGGCAAAACTTGATAATCGTTAACATTCCTTAGTGTAGGAATCATCCATTCACATAGTAGGCAATAGGGTTATAATGACTGATTTGACTGAACCCCTGTCTAAATGGAGAAACTTTCACTCTCTTCCTATTCTGTATTAGGAATTCACATCAAATCTTTCTGATGCTGTTAACTTTTCAAATTAAAGATCAACATATTGTTCCATGTTTTGGTACATTGCAGCTTCAGTTTGATATTCCATAATTTGAATAAAATCATACAGAATAACCAAAAGAGGATTAAACAAGTATTACAATATAGATAGAAAGGATCAATGCAAATAAAATTGTAGGGCTAATAGGGTTAACAGAGTCCCAGCTACAATGTACCTTTGAAAGGTCTATTGCTCAAATATAAATTGACATGTATGGAAAGAGCTATGTTGTATAATTTGAATGTTATTTGATTATTTGGTTCTAATTGGAATGATTATTTTTATGTTAAGTAAACAAAAACATAATTCATACCATAGGGTAATCATGTATGTGTTTTTCAACTGCTTTATCTTTATCACATTAAATCATTCTCCTCCATCTCATTTGCTAGTCCTGTGCCCAGTACTGGCCCAATCAAGACTCGGTCCAGTTTGGTCCCCTCAAGGTGTCCATCGTCTCGGCTGAAACCATCCGCAGTGACTATGTCATGAGGAAGTTCGAGATCAAGGGACCGAAGAAGGGAGTGAGTGATCTTAACCCACTGACTATCTAGCTTTCATGAGATATCTTTGATAGCTAGGGGATTATGGAATGTGAATGATTCTTTGTTACCTTCCCTTGGAAAACTTTGTTTGATAAATCTTCCATGTTTTTAAAATCGTTGCACAAATAAATGCATGACATGAATTGAAATTGATTTCATTCAAACAGGTGAAAATACTGCCTCTACAACATAACATTTATTTGTGGTCCGGTTAGTAGACAAACCGGTTGTAGACAAAATGGTAATAAACCATCTCAAGCTAGGGTATCTGGGAAATGCAATGTATCACACAATCACACCGTATTAATAATAATAATAATAATAATAATAATACATTTATAGAGCGCAGAACCTATCCAACATTAAGTATATATTCTACTGCGCTACAAGAGCTCCTGATATGCTTAGATTTACAGTTAATTGAAAAGATGTGCTTTCAGTTCTGATTTAAAGATATTCACAAGGATATTGACAAGGATAAACCTGTTGTTTGTATGTAACAGACTCTGACAGTGAAGCAGTTCCAGTTAATGGGTTGGGATGGTAACCAGAAGAGACCATCCTCCTTAGCTCCCATCCTCCATCTGGTCGATGCTGTCAGTGAGTGTGTAAGGACATCACAAGCATCAGGTCCAATTGTGTTACACTGCATGTGAGTATATATAGTCTTCTAATCTATGCATCTATATGTAAAACTCATATTCAAGTTCAGGGGCCTGTTTGATAAAACTTGTTATCCATGAGCCATTCTGAATTCTATGACAAATTTGCTCACAGTCAATCAAATGCCACAATTTTAATGGCTTATGACAGTTATTGTAACAGTAGCTTGTAACAGTAGCTTGTAACAGTAGCTTGTAACAGTAGCTTATAACAGTAGCTTATAACAGTTATTGTAACTTGTTATTGATAACATGCTTCATGAAACAGGGTCCATGTTTATTTCACAGCTGTCAAAAATCATTACATATATATAATTATATACCTCACTTAAGTAATCCAGCCATCTGATTGGTCGAAATTGCATTCATAAACTTCAACTGTTCCTGTAAAATTCCCGGTAACCATGCATAAAACATTTAATATTTTTAATAACCATGGTTATTAAAAAAATAGTTCAGTCTCCATGGTTACCCCATAGGTTTACATGTTAAAAAATGGTTTGAGCGATCGAGGATACCGTATGTGTGCGAATAATTGGTCGGTAATTTCAATACAATTGAATCTCGATCGATCTTACCGACAATTTTATCTTGCATTGTTGACATGAAGACGAAAATAAACTTCCAAAAACCAAAAAACAACATCTGCCGATAGATCTTGATCTAAGTTCGTGCCAATATGCATTGCAAAAGTAAAAGAAGAGTCCGTATATGGAGCTTTCATCACACGCGAAGCCGGTTTCAATCCATTTTAATGTATATATCGTACAAAACTGCCAAGCATGTTAACATCGCGCGATGGCCGAGAGGTCTGAGGCGCTGTCTTTAGATACATCATCTTTTGTACGCAAGAGTTCGAATCTCATCTTCGTCAAAAAAAAAAAAGTATTTTTTATTTCTTATTTTTTAGTCTATTTTTTTTCGGCATATAAAAGTATTAATGACTGCTTTAATATTCGAGAAATAGTTGTTTTTATACGCTCTCGGGAAGGTAAGAATTGGGCTATTCCCCTCGGCACGCCTCGGGAAATAGCACCATTCTAACCTTCCCTTGAGCTTATAAAAACAACTATTTCTCTCAAAGCAGTCATTAATACTATAATATATAAATGTACAAAGATCAAAATAGTTCAGTAAAATCCTAATTTAGTTGTTGAGTACATGTGGTATGTGTGTAACTTTGAATAAATTCATGTACATAAAGAAATATTTGTGAAATCATTTGATTACTTGTAGGAACCTCTAATAAGATTGAGTGATGGATAGAATGTAGAAACCAATGGAAATATAATAGTGCTGGCTCAAGATCAAAGTTGATAATGATATGTTTGTCAGATAGACTTTTATTACCAGGATGTTTACGGGTCAATACGTTTGTATCATGCATTTTTTAATAAGAGTATATAATAGTAGTGATAATGATCAGATTCATGATGAAGTAAACACAGAAATACCTGTATTTATTTCATCTCTACTTACTTTTAAAACTAATCATCATCATCATCATTTAGTTAAGTCAGCAATTTCCCTCTTACAAGGGGTTACAGACTTTTCCGCCATGATGGCACTCCCGCCTTCCATTTCTTCTTGTATCGAGCATCCTCTGCAATTAGACCAACCTTACTGCTTTCTTTCCTCACCATATCTTTCCATGAAATCTAAGGCCTTGTTGCATGAACAGTTGTAACAGTTTTTTGTTTTGTTTGCCAGATTCTCTCATAGACAAGGTCCAAAGAGTTCAAAATTGTGCAGCTAGAATTGTCTCACGTAAACGTAAATGAGATCACATTACTCCCGTGTTATATGATTTACATTGGTTACCTGTAAGAGATAGAATCAGCTTTAAACTCTTAACAATTGCATATAAATGTAAACACAATGATACTCCCATGTATTTGCAAAATATTATTTCAAGTCATCTACCAACTCGCAATCTCTGTTCATCTTCAAAACATACATTCACACCTTTAGTCACATCCACCAAAACATATGGGCACCGTGCTTTCCAGTATGCCATACCAAAACTATGGAACAATCTTCCAGAGTCTCTAAAACGTCGTCCTTCACTACATCAGTTTAAATCCGACTTAAAAACATATCTGTTTCGATCATGCCAGTCTTAAATTTAAATTTATGTAGTAAACATGTGAATTTTGTAATTGATTTGATAATTGTAATTGCTCAACAGTGAAAGCTCAATATTCTTCATGTCTTTTCTCTCTTCTCTCTCTCTCTCTCTCGTATCTAAGCGCATAGAGACAATTTTGTAATATGCGCTATATAAGAATTGAACATTATTATTATTATTATTATGAAACTTACCATCGATGGTAATTTTGCAATCAATGGTAACTACTATGGAAACCTTGATTTTGATTGGCTGTTGAGCCCTGTTACCATAATAGTTACCTTTTGATGGCATAGTTACCATCAATGATAAGTTTTATGCAACATGGCCCTGGTCTTCCAAAGATGGTCAAAAATGTCCACTTATAATGTTAAAGCATGGGTTCTTTGTTTGATCGTCACAGCAATGGGATTGGTAGGAGTGGTTTTTAAAAAGTTTCCACTTACAATCTAAGAACATGATTTTCTTTGTTTCACGATCACAGCAATGGAATTGGTAGGAGTGGTGTGTTTGCAGCCATCTATTCAGCAGCTGAGAAGATGATAACTGACAGCTCTGTCGACATCTTCCAATCCGTCAAGAGGTTACGAGCAAACCGTCCCAGCATGATTGAGTCAGTGGTAAGTCTGGGCTTGTAATACTTTTAAAATAAAGTGGAGTACTCATCGTGAGATCATGTCGTGACAGAAATTCTCTTGAAATAGTTGTTATGTCGTCATCTTCCAAAAGGTGAACAGTCCTAGCATGATTGAATCAGGGGTTATTATTTAGAGATGGTGGTTGTAAGCTTTCGTTTGAACAGAGGAGGTAGAGATATTGTTAGTCAGGTAGATCATGTGTTAATTATAAATTTTTGTCTTAGAAGTAAATCAGGGCTTATATTAAAACAGTTGTGATTAATTAAAATATGTCGCAACTTATGATCTCTCACAACTCTGTATAAAAGAGACTTGAGCTTATAAGTTTGTGATTGATCTGGGAAATGTGATCTATCCCAGTCAACCAAAAATCTGTATAATGACAGTGACCTGGTCATCAAAATCTTTACGGTTAGATCTTAATGAATAAGTAGTTTTCATGTTAATGTCATAATTATATGTAACACAAGTAATACACTCTGTGTCAGTTATGTGCATTCAACTCGATTGACCAAAATGTTGCTATACAAACTGTTTACTTATTTATATTTCTTCAACTTTTTTTCTTCTCTTTTACAGGATCAATACAGCATCTGTTATGAGGGCATTGCAGAGTACATGAAGAGGTTTGATGAGTATGCTAACCTAGACATGTGAAGAGATTGATCATGCTCACAGTATGTTTCTATCAGGGGGGCGTTTCACAAAACTTGTCATCAGTGACAAATGACAGTTTTTGTTATAAGCTACTGAAATCCTTGATTGGTTATTGGCAGATTTTTCACTGATTTTTGTCATTTGTCATTGAAAAAAGGCTTTGTGAAATGGGTCCCAGGAGTCCAAATTTGTTACCTGTAATGTATACCTTCTCATCTCATTTGCCAGGTGGTTAGTGCTACAGTGATGTCTATAACTTTACTGGCAATATTAACAAAACCATCTTACCACATGTACATGTATTATATTTATTAAACTTCAATGATGTACATCAATATTCTGTATATAAACATATAAATCAATATACAATGCAATGTAACAAATCAATATTCTGTTTGGAAACATATATACCATATAAGTCAATTTACAGTGAACATACTCGTGAAAGAATAGTTGACCATATTTTAGCCCACGTACAAGTTATTTTTTACTGGATTCTAATCTGACCATTGCCATTCTTGATGTATTCATGATGTGATACTTTGACTTGCCTGGCGATTCACTACATGCTTTAGATTATGCAAACAGTGAAAGCACTAATTGCATTAATTAATGGATAATGGTGTTTCTAAAAAAGCGTGTACCTAAATATATACATGTAGTATCTCAGACCCAGTAAATACGGAAAGTGACTGTTTTAAAATCCATGTATAATGTGGAATTTAGCAACGCTTGAAAGGATTTTTGAACACGTTGAAATATGAAGTAAAATACAAACTACCCAATGTTCAGTAAAGATGAGCCTTCACCTTTTCTATTTCTGTCTGTTTATACATGTTCATATGTGTGGTGTCTTATACTTTTTATAATTACATGAAATAAAGAATCTGTGGTTATCATGAAATATATGTACTTTAAAGAACAAATTAAGTTTGATTTTTTCAATATTTTTTTTAAAAAATATTTTGTTTACTGTAAATCAAATGTATGTCTAGCTCATTCTTAAATTTTGTAATGTAGTAACACTCTTTTATATGACATGAATAGTACCGGTATTAAAACGTAAGTATGCGAACAAATCTTTCATAAATTCTCCACATTCAAATTCACTCTTTCAAAGTACATTAATAATATTTTTTTAAATTGGGGAAATGCCTTTGCCAATTTACCTAAAAAGAGGCCTAAAGCTACAAAGGACTTCAAAATAAAACCCTGTTTTATTGACTTTATTTTACAGTTTGATTCATACAAATATTTGCTTTTGAAAGTATCAAATTTGCAATCTCTAACTTGTTCGTCTTCTTCTATTATCGACTCCCCCTCCTTCACTCTTGAATATTCTTGGAGATGCTTCTTCAGATTTATCCAGTACATATTTTATTTTCCCCTGTATGTAAAGAATATTTACCTTGTGTGTATTACTTATATGTTCAAATATAGTTATGTATATTACTTGTTCCATTTATCATTGTATTTTACCTCATAAGTGTTTTCCCCCTGTTATTGTATACTAAGTGTAAAAAGACTACAGGAGCTTATTTAATTTAGGTTTTAGGTTTTCAAAATACTTTTCATAGAATTTGAACATGCATCACAAACTTGCAATCGTTGACTATTTTGTTAGCAACCCAAATTTAAGTGCATGCCAAAAAAAAAGACAATTTATTGTTTCATGGAAGAAATAAAAAAAGGTTAGTATTTTTAGTCTTGTTTTAAACATAACATTTCGATTTTTATTATTGACCATCTAACAATATTACCACAATTTTCACAAAGATTCTGGTAATGATTATTAAAACATTGTATTTCTATTTCTGGGACAAAATCAAATTTATGTTAATTTGTAAACCCATTTTATTTTTAAGTTGTAATAGAGATTGTTTACCTGCCATAAGCTTGAACAAGAGTTAATAGTGAAGTATATCTTATCGAAATGAAATCTCACTTTATGCATGTATTGTATACAATGATACCATACTTAATAATATAATTACATGTATATAATACTTTGTAATAATGACCCTTAGGGGAATTGTTTTGTTAGATATGTTTGTTTTTATGTCTTTCCAGATTTGTTTATTGTCTTTTACAATTCTGCTTTCATTCTTATAGTTCTTTATTTTAATAATTTGATGTTTAATTCGTTATCAAATATTGATATTTGAATGCAGTGGGGACATTGATGCAGTAACAATTTATTATATTTTATGAAAATATATGTAGTACTAAGTATATTATGCAGATTGACGATTTATTGAACATATCTTATATCAGTACTGGTGCTGGGATGATTATACATAAATGGTTACCTATACAAAATAATTATGTTTATGATCACATACATGCGTTTGATTTTATGGATGAAGTAGAAATAGCTTTTATTTGTCTTTCATAGTAAAAAGTGTGAAAGCTGTAAATAATATTTTTTACATAAAATGAGATTTATTTCACTTAATTGTTTTATATGAAAATTGTACTGCATGCTGCGCATCTATCAAGATACCAATTATAATCATCTTTTTTTTTCATTTGAAGAACAGATTATTTTTACAGGGCTTGACCACTATGAGATCATTGCCATTTCTTTCATCCAATGAATATGTAAAATAAAATAGTGGCAATATGCAGTTTGCCATATAGAAATATCTTATTATTATTATTATTATTATTATGAGAAATTCCTATAAATAATTACATTCCCAATTGCTGCTTTTAAAATGAATTGTGAATAAATAGATTTTTTTATAGAGTTAATTTTATTGTGTGACCGTATGTTTGTGTTTCATATGAATCTTGCATTCGTTTTGATATAAAACTAGCTTTCATTAAAATGTGACTCCTAAAATTCAATGTATTTGTCCATTTGATGTCCCATAGTATTAACAATAGACCTGTGTACTATTTTTCTTGGCAACTGCTAGTAGAGAGCTTGCCAGATGCGTGCCTGACATAGCAACAGCTAATGATGCAAAGTGGATGCCGTCCATGTAGAGATGCCATTATTCATAGCAGGTGAATGCCGGAAATTGGCTATAAACTAGGGATTAGGGAGAGAAACATTCATACATTTATATACATAAGTAAACGGTTCAATATCATGAAATAATGAACACGGTCAACATACAATTTCCATTGCTATTAGGTTTGATTAAAAGTTAAAAGTAGGGCTATCTGCTTTATACTAAATCCTGTGTATTATAGTCTTTGGTAATATTTATAGGACTAAATACCTTGGACTGGCCACTCTACAGAGAACAATCAGAGGAAATAGATTGAGAGGGGGGAGCGAGAAAAGGAGTGGGAGAGAGGGGAAGAGAGAGAAAAAGTAGGTGAAAGAAGAGGCGAGGAAAAGAGGAGGCAGGGGAGAGAAAGTGTTTGTGTGTGTGCGTATACGCACACACACAAACACTTTCTCTCCCCTGCCTCCTCTTTTCCTCGGAATGGAATAACAAAAGGAATAGACTAACTACATGTAATCAAAAGGGAAATACAAAATTGAATTCACATTGAATTTGTCACTTGCTAAAAGGAGTGCTGTACTTGCGTGTGTGTGTTTGTGGGAGGTTGTTTATGAGGACAGATCATAGAGCCCACGACTAAATACTACTCACATTTCGTTACTTTTCCACACAATACTACCACTGTTGATAATGACGGCACCTATCATACCCAGTCGCAGATGTACGAATGGGTACTTAACTCAAAATAACGTTTTTTTTTCTTCAATGTTACTATCGATTCATAAGTGTCAATTTTAGTAAAGGTTTTATGGTGTAAATGGTTCCATCTTATTCGTGTCCACAACAACATTAGAGCAATTTGATTTTGGGGGCAGCAGGGGGCGTATATTGTTTTGTTGTGTGCTTGACCAGCCATGCAGTTATCGCGATTTTGTGTCCAACTCGAACCGGGTTGGTCAAACTCTTCATCAATGACACTGGGCCCAGGGGCGTGGCTAAAGGGGGGGGGGGGGGGGGTGTGGGGGTGCGACACCCCTCCACCTGTCAGGATATTGTCGGTAAAATTGCGCTGCCGTCGGTAAAAATGAGAAAAGGGGGAGGGAAAAAATGAAAGGGAAGAAAAGAAAGAAAAAAAAGGGAAAAGAAAGGAAAGAGAAGGGAAGAAAGAAAGAGAAAAAAGAAAAGAAAAGAAAAGAAAAGAAAAGAAAAGAAAAGAAAGAAAAGAAAAGAAAAGAAAAAAAAAGAGAGAAAGGAAAAGAAAGGAAAGGAAAGGAAAAGAAAAAAAAGAAAGGAAAAAAAAGGAGAAAAAAACAAACAAACAAGAGAATATGAAACAAAAGAAACGAGGGGTGAAAGACAGGAGCAAGAGGGGGTAAGAGCCTAAGGAGACTAAGAGGAGGGGTACTTGCAGGAAGTAAGAGAGAGAGAGAGAGAGAGAGAGAGAGAGAGAGAGAGGGGGTTGTTGGGTGGTGTCGTCTCGTCGATGGAGCAAGAAAGATACGCATATATATGGCCTGTGTGTCGGATCAGCGGTGTCGGTATTCTTGCTCGATCCTCATGTACTATATCAATGCTGAAGTCGGTGAGATGTATATTGTCGGTCGGCCGACAAGTTTTTTTTCCTACGAACTGTGACTTTTTATCCGCTGTGACGACTTCGAGAGTCACTACAACTACAATACTTGTATTTTCTCGAAGTTTTACTTTCCTATAATATCAGCTAAAGAAATCAGAGGCCTTAGTTTAACATTTTCGGGGAAACTAAATTCAAACAAGGTTTAAGAGTCAACAACGGTACGACGAATCGTCTTCCTTTCTCTATATTGTGATGAAACGCCAAAAAAACAGCGCTTCGCGCGGAAGGGGAAAACTTAATTTAGACGAGTCGAGAACGGTACAACGAATCGTCTTCTTTCTCTAATAATTTAAGGAAACGTCAAAGCTTCCGCGCTTCGCGCGAAAGGGGGAAACTGAATTCAGATGAACAGGGCTTAACAAGAGTCGAAAACGGTACGACGAATCGTCTTCCTTTCTCTATATTGTGATGAAACGCCAAAAGTTCCGCGCTTCGCGCGTTTGGGGGAACTTAATTTAGACGAGTCGAGAACGGTACAACGAATCGTCTTCTTTGTCTAATATTTTAAGGAAACGTCAAAGCTTCTGCGCTTCGCGCGAGAGGGGGAAACTGAATTCAGACAATAAATATTAATAGGGTTTATTAAGAGTCGGAAACGGTACAACGAATCGTCTTCTTTCTCTAATAATTTAAGGAAACGTCAAAGCTTCCGCGCTTCGCGCGAAAGGGGGAAACTGAATTCAGATGAATAGGGCTTAATAAGAGTTGCAAACGGTACAGCAAATCGTCTTCCTTTTATAATAATTTAATGAAACGTCAAAGCTTTCGCGCTTCGCGCGGGAGGGGGGGGGGGGGGCAAAGCCTGTTTCAGACAAGGATTAAAAGTCGAGCACGGTTCAACGAATCATCTACTTTCTCTAATAATTTAATGAAACGTCAAAACGGGAGGGGGAGAACTGAATTTATATAAGGATAAAGAGTCGAGAACAGTACACCGAATCGTCTGCTTTTTCTCATAATTTAATGAAACGTCAAAGCTTCCGCGCTTTGCGCGGAGGGGGGGAGGGGGAACTTCAATCAAACAAGGATTAACAGTCGAGAATGGTACAATAAATCGTTTTCTTTCCCTAATAATTTAAGGAAACGTCTAAGCTTCTAAGCTTCGCGCGGGGGGCCTATCACTCACACCCCCCTAATGAGCGCGCTTGGCGCGCTCTTTAAGTGATTCGCTTGTTCACTACCGCCCGTCCCTAAAATAAAATCCTAGCTCCGCGCCTGCATTAAAATATATAGCTATGATGCTGACTAAGTTGACGAAATAATTCGTATATTTATGTCGTCGAGGAAAATGACTATTTGCGCATAGCAAGTACTATGGAATCATGGATAGTCGATAGGAAAAACAATTTAGCCTTCGGCCCCAGGTTTAAAGGGTTAAATTTGTAGATATTGGACGTTTAATTTTGTCGGTAATTGGTGGCTAGTTTTGTCGGTAATCGTTGGCCTCTACACCCCCCCCCACTGAAAAAGGTCTAGCGACGCCCCTGACTGGGCCCCATTGCATAAAACTTACCCAAAATGGTAACTTCCATGGAAACCTTGATTTCAAATTGCTGTTTAGTGATGTTCCCATGGTAGTTAATATTGATGGCAAAGTTACCATGAATGGTGCCCTGGACAAAAGTACATATTTGTACGAGTAAATGTACGTTCGTTTCTCTTCCTTCTGTATAAATCTGGACAAATATTGAGTCGTTTATGAGTTTTATAAATTTTGAATCGTTTACCAAATCAAAACAATTACTTTTGTCCCCAAGAATACGTGATACATGACTAATTGATTTGCATCTTTGTCATTTCAATGTGTGCACAAGCCGCACGAAAATTGCTTAATTGCTTTCAAGATTAAAACTCTTGGGAGAGTTCATAATTACCACTTTATTCTAGGGCAGAGGCGTAGCATGAATGTAGACAATTAAGGGGGCACTCGAAGATGAAATATGAGCGAGCAAAGCGACCGAGGGGTGGGGGAGGGGCGGGTTATGTAGCTGGGATGCCATCCTCTTCCCATATTTCCGTCCCTCTTGTCCCTTATTTTCACACTCTCTTCCTCTCTCATCGAGTTATTTGAGGGGGAAATGTCCCCCACGCCCCGTATCTACGCCGCTATTCCAGAATACACAGTATATATTTTCAAGTATGCACTTAACTCAAACCAATTCTTGTTTAAATGTTACCCGCTATTGTTAAATGATAACATGTAAAGTGTTCATAATATTTTAGTCAACGCAACATCATTACTTTTTAAAGTGATAGATGAAAAGTTCTAACTGAGCGAAAGCTTTATAATAATCTACAAAACGTCTTGCAAACATTCATCCTCTTTGATATGATACTGTTAAATCAGATTTCATATCTATTGCATTACCATCTTGGCATTAACAAGATATAAGCCCACTTAAGCGAATGTTTACCGCTATGTTTTAAGACTGCTTGCATAGTGCTTTGTTACATTACAATGAGTGGGGCCCTAATGGACCCGATAATTGATAGCCATTTATCGAAACTGATGAGGCTAATACGCACGGACTACTAACTGATGAAAATGATCTAATTATTGTCAAGAAGGCTTGTCATAACTGAAGGCCCTCTTTACAGTTCACTAGTGAGATATAAAAAAAAATCAAAGTGTTGACTGATCATTAGTTTTTGGATTACACTGCTTGCAGAGTTATAGGAATATATAGAATGTCGGTTTGTTTGAAACATTCAGCACGAATCCTAAATAACTAGAACGAAATAGCCAATCTGTCCGAAGCACACCAATAATTTGCCTCGGCCCTACCTGATTGTATAATGTTATTTTGAGGTCGCTTAAAGGATCAAGATCGTACTGAAAATCACGAATGGACACATCTTCATGGAAATAAAACCGATTTTAGGAGAATTCATTACTCAAGTGATTGGTGCGTTGGATAGAATGTGCGAATTTACTGTGATATCTGTATGCTATTCCTTGGATAACTGTTGAGTTTATTGCGGCAGCTGGCTTGTCTGATTGAAATCAAGGGACGCCTATTGTATGCTTGCTAAAATCATCAAAGAAACATCCTTGCTCGATGACAGAAAATACTTCTGTGCCATACAGTATTTGTCGAATGCAGATTAATTTCCCGTTTTAAAGAAAACTAATCAATTTCAGCGAAGACGTTGCGACGAAGATACATGTACAATGGAGGGCAATTCTTCCGCTGGATTCGATCCCGACCAGGTTCCACTTTTTAGTTTGGATATCATTATCTATACCACCTGGAGTTTTATGGTCTTTTCCTTGATTCTCAACTCATTTATAATATTGTTAATGAGAAACAGCGACGCGTTCAATGAAATTGACTCCATTCTGTATCAGGTTTTGGCAGTAGAGGACATGGTTTTCTTCATTACTGGCCTTTCTATTCAGTATCTAATAAGAAATGATACCACTAATTGTGTACTTGACACCTGTCACAGATGGTCATCATTAAGACTCATCGTCTCATCGGCCATCTTGTATCAGATCTTTGGTACCCTTCTAACAATAAATCTATGTCGTTATCTGCTCATCGTTAAGCCATTGCAGTACCTCCGATGGATCACGAAAAGAAAGGTTGTGGTCATCCAGGCGATCATCTGCATTGTTTCAGTGACGTATAACTTTGGGTTACTATACATCTTGACACTCCCAAAGTATTTCAGCCCTCGTGTTATGGTTCTGTTTGTTCTTCCTATAATCGCAGGGTTTGTGGTGCTATTGGCTACAAGCATTCATATTATGCTGATATCTTTCAAACAATCGAAAAGAATTAATGCTATCCACAACCAAGTGGCCAGAATCGAACCTTCAGGGGAAATCCGTCAAGTAAAGCGCCCTCTCGACAGTTTCAAAGGACTCCGGACAACGCTGTTGATCACTTTTATTTATTGCATCTCATGGATTCCCTACATCTTAAGTATTTTAGAATCTGGGGGATACTTACAGCAGCCGTCTCAGATCCGGTTGCTTTCGGGTTTCACAACATTGCTTAATTCAGCCTGGAATGCTTTGTTGTATTACGCCACTAACCGCCAATTCCGACACGAAGCGATCAAATTATGTGGGCGAATCAAAGGAAGATTATTCGAAAATTGCAAGTACCCATCATAGTAGACTGAGAAATATCCATTTAATAACCCTCGAGTCCTACCCATTCAGCATATAAAACAATATTGACTAGTGGCTCTTTGAAACATCTTTGATTCATCCATCGCTTACTAAAGGTTTATGAAAGATGTTTACCTATTACCCGATTACATTCGAATTTGAATATATTAGCTTCAACATTCTTTATTTTCAAACATACTACATTTCCATGTGCATGAATGTGAATTTGATAATGTTCTCTGGTACAGTACACGAGTAGAGAGGCAATGGAACACCCTCCCGCCTTCAAGTTGTCCGTACTTCCACTTCTGTTTACTCTTGAAGTGTTTATTTATGTCCTTTCCTTTCTTTTGTTTATTCTTTTGTTTAGCGTAACGTTATGTGTAATTGTTTTCATCGGATTTTGAGCTATATATTTAAAAAAAATTACAACTCTATATAAATGTATGTATGAGATATAAAATTAACATGCTGAATGACTAATGAGCAAAAACTAGATTTAAGAGGGCTTAAACGTATACCATGATGCTTATGTTTTAAAAAACAAAAATCCTGGTATCTTATTAGCAGTTCCTCAAGTGTACCTCACCTCCTATTAGTCTTCTAAGGTTTTCTTTAATAAAACACACGCAACAATAATTTTGTTAAAAATGTATGTATTCACTTCTAAGACTCATTCCCATTATCATATTCACTCCCACAAACACACATTTTTAAATATTTTTTTAAAAGCAATTTTGTTTTATTTCTCCAAATGTATAATACAAACCATAACATACAATTGAATAAAATAAACGTGTTCAATATTGATTGCTTTTACATAAACATAATTAAACAAAAACTTATTTGCAGTATAATATATAACTTAGCAACAAAGTAAACGTATAAGTACCTAAACATAATATATATGTCAATTGTAAATGTTATTCACTTATTAAAAAAAAAAAACTTAAACAAATCTGGAGGTAATTTTTACTGGAACAATGCCTGCTCCTCCTTGTCCCCTCCCTGCCCCCTCCCTCACACAAACACCCCCACCCACCCACCCACACACATACTCACCAACCCACACACACACGCGCACGCGCCCGCACACCCACATGAACCATACATTGACACCTACACTGGACATTGAATATCATTGTCCATGAAAATCTCCCTCCCAGTACCAATAAATACTTATTCACTGGTGACTGTTATTTTCTATGAAGAAATCAGAAAATTCTTAGTTTAAACTAATTGTTAACTCATGTCATTATCTCCTTGTCCGTCACGAAAATCAATGTGATAAGAATACTTGTCGTTAGAATTCTGTTTTGTTCATTCTTTTAAAGAAAGGCATCGCATTAATATTATTGCCCTCTTATCGTAGTATCCTATACGAGCTGCTCATTATAAGCACAGCAGCACAAATACATATTCAGAAAAAATAATCAAAAACAAAACAAAGCAAAAGACGACACAATACAATATAGAACTATGTGTATAAATATGTGGTTGATAACAAATAGTTGCACAATTTTTCTGCTGTTATGGTGCTAGTCCTCTCCTTGAAAGTTCATGCTTCTCTACACAAGCCAATTAGATATTTAAATGTAGCTTATATTGCTACTATTATTATCATTATAAGTATTATTATTATTATTTTTATTGTTATCATCATCATCATTATTATTATCATTATTTTTATAATAATTATTATAATTATTATTAATATTATTTTATTATTGTTTTTATCATCGTCATGATTTGCAGTTTTCAAGTAAATTCAATTTTATTTTATACAGTTAAAAAGACAACATACATATAACAATGAGCTATATAACATAAAATACACATTAAGAACATATTCGGCAAGGACATAAAATAAACTGAATAGGTTGGAACCTGAAAGGAAACATAATCCTTATATAAAGGTTTTGCACGGCCCCATTGCAAAACAGCTGAACCGGGCTTTTATCGTGAATAAACAAATGAATCTAATCAAATCAAATGAATCTAATCAAATCAAATCGAATCATTATTATTAGTAAGATTATTGTTATTACTATTATTGTAATTATTATTATCATTATAATGATTGATACCCTGAAAAAACCTTTGATTCACTTGTTGCTCCGGTTTGACGATCTAGTAGGCGCCCAGTGCACCCCTCTTCGACGACTGTATCCACTCTATGCCACTGCTTACGATATACAACCTTTCAATTTAATCATCACCTTCCTGACGATGCGAAGCTAGACTGGCGGTATTAGGGACTTTTAGATTGAGTGGACGAGAGCGGCGTGAACGTCCACTGATCATGCGTGTCCATGGCAAGCCGTGTTTACATTTATTCCTATTTCTTGATATCAAGAATTGGATTCTTGATATCAGAAATTTAAAGCGATGGTAATTCTTGATATCAAGAAATGAATTCTTGATATCAAGAAATAGGAATACATTTTAAAACGGCTAGCCATAAACACGCATGATCAGTGGTCGTTCACGCCGTTCTCGTCCACTTAATCTAAAAGTCCCTATTCTCGATGATTAGGTGCGCATGGAATCAAACTGGTCCTGTATAAATACAGAGTATAGATCCATCATATTGCCTGTATTGCTTATGTACTACCTGTATGTTCCATTGACTAGGATTAATAATGCAGGATAAATGTAATTAATTAACAGTTGTGCTTCTTGCTATGATGCGAGTATGATTACTTGACAGGCTCCACTGGGTAACTAAATGAAAACACTTACAAGATTAAAAGCAATATTCTAATTTTCGTATAACAAAAATAAATAGCTCTTACCTGAGATCTACATGTACATGATACTTGTTGCCAAAAACTGATGTTGACGGCTTGCGTTATTCTGAACAATACCCAAATCACACCAATGAGTAATACACGTGACCGACAACAGACCGAAAACAAAAGTTAGGGCCTATGTTGTAAGAATTGCGAGACTGATGATATGATTCAGAAATATATTGTATAAACGAAATTGTATGTCATTTTCTCATGTCCTCTTCAGTACCTTTTTAAAAAATGTATGTTTTCTTTACTATTAACACTCATTATATGTTTGTATTGTATTGTTTGTATTGTATGACATATTTTCTAATATGTACAATGATTAAACACTTATACATACACATCATAACTTATACTTCAATCACACTAACGAGCACAACACGAGAACCGCCAAGAGCCCGAACTATTCAACAATAATTATTCCCCCCCCCCAAAAAAAAAAAAGGAAAAAAAGAAAAAAGGAAAGACTAAAACTTGATCCAGTTGGAGTTGATTTGGCGGTACTACTATGATTTCTTGCCTCTGATGAGGTTGTTGAATCTATTCAATAAACTTGGCTGTCTTCAATCTTCATACACGCCAAAATCTAATCAATGATCAGGTTACACCATAATCATGTTCCATTGTTCATCGTGATGACAATATTTATTATGCAGAGTTCTCACATCAAAACAGCTTATAAAAAAGTGTACAGGACATTTTGTCGACACCAATTCGCGGCAAGTCGAGAGATAGCCGGGGACGTCGAACTGTAAAGACCGCGGAACGGGTTTAGAAATAGTTTGTGGAATCCCATATAAACACATCCATGGTTTTTGCATCCAATCATGAAATTACGCGGTATAACCAAGGAGATACATACAGACATTGTGGGCCTATACCAAACCAATTACTTCAACGTAAAATGAAATACATTTCGACGTGTTGTGGAAGGCGAACGTATGTATATGAATGTACATTTTCGAGGGATTGTAGATTCGACGCATAGATTTGACTCATACTATTAGCCATTCTTCTGGATGTGTTGGTATGTCGAGGAAAGAAAATAAGCTTCGCGAGATGGTGATTTTTATCATATGTTAGAGCGACTTGGACTTCAACTTCTAGAGTTACGGAAAACATACCATTTTGCGTATGTCACAGGTACACATTCTCCCATGACAGTCTGACTGGTAGAGAGCAATCTAATCTTCTATAGTAGGGACATCTTTTGAGGAAATAAATACGCATCAAGATTTACTGACAGCTAACTTAAGTCTACCAGTACACGTCTGAGAGAGGTGTCTGGATTTAGACATCGAAACTGTCACATAGGTGTCACTTAACTCTTTTCCGATAATACGCATCTACATAGGAGTTACTCTTCCTCTCTATTCCCGTATATGAACTCAAAGAGCATCGAAAAGCCTTCGAAAAGTGAAACTGGGAAATTCAGGTTGATAGAAATTACTTTATTACCAGCCTACATATTCTTGACTGATCTCTGAGAAGTGTCTAACTTTTGTTTTAAGTGGCCCAAATATTGTGGAGCGTGTGTGCAGCGCTTTGTAACTGCAAGGAAAAGGCGCTATATCAAATATCTTTTGGATTCGATTGGATAGAAAACATATAAAAACGTAAAGAACAAGAGCCACACGCCAAAAATAGTATTGAAATATTTAAATGAACTTGATCTTCAAAGGTAATGGCGGAAGGATTAAATAAATCGTTTCCACCGATAATCGGCGCATCGGTTGCGCAGTCTGTTGATTTTGGCTTGGCAGGTGCTTCATTGACTGAGAATGCTCACCAAGTGGAACCTGAGACCAAGAAGTCTAGATGGTACCTGCTATCTTCATCGTTTCCTCAAGTTTATATTCAATGGCGATGAAATGAAAATAAGGAGGTAAGTCGCACTAATTTAGACCTTGTAACAATTATTACAAAATACAATTTCCTCTAAACAGTCTCCAAATAGTTATAAGCATTGTTCTCACATTAAAAGTGTGATGTGATTTACACGAAACTAGGTGCTCATGGTATCCTGTAATACTGGTTAAGCATGTACCTACCAATTAATAAATGGAAACTGTCTTTTCCATCGGAAGAATCCAAACTAAAACTCTATCGGTGAAACGATTTAAAAATGAAATTAATAATAAATAGATGTTTGATATCTATTTGATGTTGATCTTTAATCTTTTCTGTGTATCTTCATACGTGCTTTGTACGTGCCATATAATTCTTACATATATGTATTATATGTATATTGTTACATGTATAATCTTATATTTGTATGTTATGGCGAATGATGAAGAAATGAATGAATGGATAAAAAGTAGACCAGTTATGGTCATGCGGTTGCATTGTGAAAGAAACGTTGAGGAATCGTTCAGAAAAGTTTGATCATCTAGCATATACATGTAAGTGTTGGTGTGTACTGCAAGGTTCTGGAATCATCAACATGATAAGGAATTTGGACCAGTCTTGGTAAAGTTACAAGCACTGTACACAGAAAGATGTATATGGGACTACGCGACACGTGCGTTATATCTATCAGGTCCGAATAGATATAATAATTTACCAAAAATATCAATTAGTAGGCGGTTTCTCGGCAAATTTTTTATAATCACGTATTAGTCAAAACACATTCTTTCACATGATTGGTAATAAGAGCTTCCGTTTCATTTTTTGAGAGGAGGGCGTTTCCAAAAGTAGTCTTTACCTTTAACAAAAAACCCATAGTATCTGTTGACCTGGTTTTTCCTGTCTGAAAATGTCGTCGATAATGCAAAAGGCAATATACGGTATACCATTACCATTTTCCAAATAACTTGAACAAGGCAAATCTAACTTTTCATCCGTCGAAATGTTCATTCGTCTATGGGTTCTTTTTAGTCTTTCTCAGATGTGATACAAAAAGACGTGAGATAACATTTTGTTTATCTTACAGATGTGTCTGGGGCATTCTTCTCCTGACATGCCTGTCTGTGATGGTATCTCAAATAGGAAACCAATGCGTCAGGTATTCAATGAAACCTGTTAACACTCTTTTGGATGTGGAGTATGTTGATCGGCTAGACTTTCCATCAGTTGTTCTCTGCAACTACAATGCTTACAGGTAGCTTTTCTCTATGTAAACGGACCAAAATTGATTAGAATTTCATGAAGAGACATACAAATCCATCACCAAAGATGAAGCATTTAGTTTACTTAAATATTCTGAGTTAACCCACATAAACACCAAACGTTGATGATGATTTACTAGTTCTACGTGATACATCGTCATATTTTACGATATTATTCAACATGTTCAAGAGGGAATGGACAGGGGTCTTAATACATACTGAATGGTTAATCATCCGATGCGACGTTTCTATATGAATTATGTACAGATTGTGCAAGAGGCTTAAGAGTGGTCTTTAGTCTAGATTCTAATGGATATTGCACAGGACTACCAACCACCTGGTGCCGATTAGTCTCATATAGTCATTGCACGATCATGATTGTAAACAAAGGTGTTTAGTACTTTGCTAATGGTTCTAGGACACCTACCCGCTGGCCATCGACCCCGGATAACCACCCCTAGTCAACTACCCCCTAGGCCAACTACCCCTAGAGCAACCACCCTCTGAGACGACTATCTCCGGGACAACTACCCCCGGACAACAAGGGGTAGTCGTCTTAGATGGTGGTTGTCCTAGGGGGTAGCTGTCCTAGGGGATAGTTGACTAGGGGGTTGTCCGGGGGTGGAATGACCAGGGGGTAGGTGTCCGGCTACGCTTGCTTATACATGTACTGAATAAGTGAGGAACTGAACACGTTATGGGATGTATAAAACATTCTTTAGCCTATAACTGATGGTACCACAACAGTGAATACATACTCGTATTATTGTTGAGCGCTGGGGCTTATTATTACTTGTGTAAAGGCTTAATAAACAAATTAATTGTCCTACTTATGATGCGCTATTATCAAATAGGGGTTAGAACCGTTGTAATAGTACCCAGTAGAGACACTGAATTTAATACCTTCAGCTGGGCTATAATATATTATCATATTTTGCAGCTCTGGGTTCCCAAAGACACGAGTAGACTGTGGTAAAAGGGCTTTTTCATCTGCAGCACCTTGTCTTTGGAATAATTTAACATTTAATTTAAAAATTATAACTTCCTTAGAGACTTTTAAATCCAAGCTGAAATCTTATCTTTTTTAACAATACCTGTACTTGGCACTATGACACTCATCCGAACTTTCTCGTCCAAACTTTCTCATTCTTTCTATTTTTCTTGTGCGCCTCGGAATAGCATTGTCTAGATAGACGGCGCTATACAAATGCCTATTATTATTATTATTATTAATGTATATGAACTATGGTTTAATTATTTATACAAATAATATGTAAACAGTAATCCTTTATCAAACAGGAAATCATACATAGAAGATAACAAGCAGAGTTCGCTGCACTCCTAAAGCATCTCGCTAATCGAACATCACTAAGACGTCAGGATATCGATGCCACATTCTATGATGGAAACCTAAAAAACACCAATCTCACAGAACTGAAGCTGAACGCTGCCCATCAACTCGATAATATCGTTTAGTAAGGTCTATTTTGTATCATTAAAGGCGGTGTCACATAGAAAAATCCCTTAAAAGAGAATTTCCTTGCTTCGTTAGATGATTTTTAATGGGATAATTGCTGACAGACAGCAATTAAGAGGATGACTAAAATCTGGATAACTAAAATCCGGATTTTTGGCCTCTGTGTGACACCGCCTAATGTGTCATCAACAGATTCTGAGCAAAACCACATTAAAACCTTTGAGCACTATGCAATATGAAGATGCTTTAC
Source organism: Strongylocentrotus droebachiensis (assembly GCA_035222895.1). Classification (NCBI taxonomy): domain Eukaryota; kingdom Metazoa; phylum Echinodermata; class Echinoidea; order Camarodonta; family Strongylocentrotidae; genus Strongylocentrotus; species Strongylocentrotus droebachiensis. Next base: position 90,646 of record JAVYIG010007125.1, read on the forward strand.
ATAATTATCTAGGAATTGAAATGCAATAGGAAATTTGACTTGATTACAAATTAAGAACATACATTGCATGTGTTGTATAATTCCTGTATTCTACTAATAATAATTAGTAGCGTTTATTAGAGCGGTAATTATATATCGTAGGCCTAATCATAGCTTGTCGATTGTTTACATAATCTTTTCAAAAGAATTGGTTTAAACACAACATTTGCTTTTCTTTCTTTTTTGGCCCCTTTTGTCATGTTTCTGTTTGTAAATCTTAGAAAGTGTGATGAGTTCTCTAGACCATGAACATAAACCTCACTTCTTGTTGGGTAAATTCACTTTACACGTATTGTCTCTTTTCAGTGCAACCTTTGGCAATGAAAAACTTACAGTTGATAATTTCTCTCTCGCTCTCTTCGAGTTCGGGGTGTGTTTTACCTTTAACCTCGACGGTAGTCATCGGTTACAAGTACGAAGCCCAGGTAAATGATATCCCTTAATTAATAATAATTATAGGCATTTCTATAGCATTAATTATTACCCTGGCTTTAGCCTAGCTGCCATTACAGCACTCCAGCATTTCAAGGAATTAATTCCTGTCACGTACCCTTCTCTTTTGTAAGGTGGATGCGTATACTACTGTCCTGACATTTGGTAGTATAGGCCTACACTGTTGCCATACATTTGGAATACATTTTCTTACCTCTTTAAATGATACCATAGTTAAAAGACCATTTAATCAAACGATCAATCTTCATTTGATAAGTAAAGTAGAAGATGTGATTTCTTATACATTTCTTATAAATCAAGAATAAAGGTTCAAGGTTCAAGGTTCATTTTATTTCTTTCTTTCACAACATTTTTACATATAATAATAGAACAAAAAACAGCAAAAGAAAAAACAATTTAAGTGCAATTTTAAGTCGATATATAATCCAAATGAAAGAAAGTAGAGACCTTAGAAAAGCTGGGCTTGTAAGAGCAAGGTTCCCATATAACATAATCCATCAATGTTTCACTTTTAAAAATGTTTCAAAGTTATCAAAAACTACACATGATTAAATATGGGGGAAATATTTACAAAAGGGATAGCTTGAAATGTGAAAAGGAGAGGATGAAAATATATACAAAGGGATCAAGAGGAAAAAAGCAAACTGGAACGAGAAAAACAACAAAACAGAGAAAAACAGAGAAAGAAGAAAGTTATATGTATATAGGGGAAAATGGTATTTGGTGTAAAGAAAAAGAAAAATAGAAGAGAGGAGGGGAGGGGGGGGGGGGGGGGGTGAGAGAATGTGAAATGCTGACATTTATATTGAATAATCAAACATAACAAAAACAAAAAGATAATGCACGTTATCAATAACAATTGATAAATTATTTCCTAATATCATTTCTGGTGATATAATTTTTACGTTAATTGTCGACATAGTTACTCAATAAATGTAATTTCAATTTGCGTTTAAAACTAAAGACACTGACAGATCTAGTTACATTGATAGGAAGTGAGTTCCAAAACTTGGGACCAGTACAAGCCAGCGTCTTCAGAGCAAAAGCAGTTCTTACACGTGGAATATGAAGTGCAGTTGCCTGCCTTGTATTATAGCTATGAATTTGATTGTTCTTTCGAAATATTTGTATTAACACATTTGGGAGAGTACCATTTTCAAAACCATACATAATTGCGCCTAACTGTATAAAGTAAATGTCTTCAACCTTCAATAGCTTATTACTGTAGAACAAAACATTAGTATGAGCACGATAGCTCGCATTAAAAACAACTCTAACCACCCTCTTTTGGGCAACACAAATCTTATCTAATTGTGTTTTCAATGACTTCCCCCATGCCAGCACTCCATAATTGAGATAAGGCAAAATTAAAGTAGAATACAAAATAAGCAAAATTTCTTGTGGGACAAAAGAACTTAATTTATAAATTACACCAGTATTTCTAGACACGACTTTACAAATATTAGTACAATGAGATGCCCAAGACAGCTTCTCATCAATTTTATGTAGCCCAATAAACTTGGTGGAAGTTACTCTCACAACATTAACATCATCAAAAAATACATTTCCAGGTACATCCTTTAGGGAGTTACTAAAAAACATATAGTTTGTCTTTTGAAGATTCAAGGACAACTTATTTGCATGAATCCACAAAATAACTTTCTTTAATTCAATATTAACTGTATCTAATAAAACTTCAGGGTTTTTATGAGAAAAAAATACACTTGAATCATCTGCCAAAAATATGAAAGATAGTACATCAGATGAAAGATAAAAATCATTAATATATAATATAAAAAGAAGGGGGCCAAGAAGGGACCCCTGAGGGACCCCACAAGATATAGTTTGATGACTTGAGTCAGTTCCATTTAATGATACATATTGTTTTCTGCCTGTTAAATAGCTCCTGAACCAGCTAAGAGCGATGCCCCTCACTCCATAATATGACAATTTACTTATTAAAATTTCATGATCAACCGTATCAAACGCCTTAGAGAAATCCAAAAATATACCAATTGTATGAAGGTGATCATCTAGTGCTTGAGCAATTTTATCAACAAAGTGTAAAATTGCATGTATAGTGGTGTGCTTTTCACGAAAGCCAAATTGGAATTTTGAAAATATTTCAGTCTTTTTTAAAAATATCACTGTTCTATCATATATAGGTTTTTCTAAAAGCTTTGAGAAGGATGTCAATAATGAAATGGGTCTATAATTACTTAATGTTTGAGGATCACCCTTTTTAAATATTGGCACTACCTTAGCAATTTTCATTTGTCCTGGTACAATACCAGATAAGAAAGACAAATTATAAATATGAACAAGTGGTATCACAATTCCATGTATAATATCCTTAATTAATTCATTTTTTATGCCATCAAAGCCAGGACTCTTATTCTTTTAAGCGAACTCACAAGTTTAAACAATTCTATTTCATTTGTGGGCATTAAACATAGGCTATCTATATTGGGTTCTTGCATAAACTCAATAAAACTTTTCTGACATCTAGGAATAGAGTCCTGAAGTTTCAGCCCGACATTCAATCTTCTCATGAAAAGAGGTACGGAAAATTTATTCCAACTTTATGGGCAACACTGTTTTACCTCAATATAATGCCATATAGCCTTTACTCCGGAAAATTGACTTCTTGTTGTTGATGAATATGTTACGTCACCTACGACAGTATGATTTTACATGTGTTACTCTAAGAGCACATTGCTGATCAAAGCAGAATCTTAGTATGTCTTTCAATATCTTGAAGAAATTTTTAGAAAGAAACGAAAAATAACCACTAGTGAAACAAATGTTGTGCGAGCTGCATAAACCGATAAACATGACCATCGAATTTTGGCTAGGTTCGAATCATCGGGTCATCGCGTCCGTTTGGGTGGTAGCGTTACACGACCTTTTTGTGAAACAAAAGCGGAAGATAACGCGACTTTACGTAGATTTGCCGTACACAGGGTTTTCACAAAGTGTCTGGTAAATTGGACCAGGCCATTTTGTATATAAGAGGGTTTATTTTACACACATAACCCCTGACATTTCGTGAATAAAGGGGCATGTTTTTACAAGAGGTCGGGTAACGCGACCACCGGACCCGACGCGATGACCCGATGATTCGAAGTAAGCCCAATTATTAACGAAATATGCAATACAATATTAGGTTAAGTTGATACATTTAGAATAACTAGGAAGAATAAGCATGTCAAGGCAAATGTTTTAAAAATGCGAACAAGAATGTAGGAAAAAATACATTTAAAGATAAGAAAATCCATCACTAGATATAAATCTTTTGCTTTCTGATCTGATACTTAGACTTCTTAGTTTTTATCCCCAAATATATTCAACGTATCTTCGAAACTGCAATCACATTTTTATTATTTCCTATAATAATGAATGACATGGAACAGGAGCAACCCACGGTCTAGTAGTGATTTTGGATGTTGAGCAGTGGAACTATTATCATCAGGATAGTCTCCCTTCAAGAATCTCAGCAGGATTTCAGCTCCAGGCATTCGACAGTAAAACAAGTACCCCCCAAGTCAATGACTATGGGATCGCTGTTGGACCTGGAACTAAGACTCGTGTTGGTGTCACAGTCCATGAGGTATCCACAGTACTCCTTGATAAATTAATTAGGATATCTACAGCACGATCGGAAAGACTCTCAAGATATAACGTATTGTATGCCCCGTAGCAGTCATGTTCGGATCGTGCAATACGCTATTTTCATGTTCGCACATGGCAAGACGTGATGAACAAAGCTAGGGAAATTTCCTTAGGTAGCTCTTTATCGAGAGTCTTTGCTATCGTGTTTAATTTATGAATAAAATACATGAATGTGGCCGGTAATTAATGGTTATCCACACCAGCTGTACCTTTGGAACAATCCGTCAGATATTGGACGTTTTTTAGGGTAATGAGGGAGGACCATCGATAATAACGCCCTCATTGATGTATCATATTAATACAAATGCCCGAACATAATGTGTATTATTATCCCGGATTATTATGAAATGGCGACGAGAATCCTTTTGTTTTGATAGATAACCATTATCCCGAATTTCATTGTTCAAGAGTCGACTTTCAGAGCTATTCTTAAGACGATTAATCTGAGGTTTTATTGCCTTGCCTGATGGACAAAAAAAAAATCCTCTGACATGGTTTTATTTGATTTTGTTCTTGACAATTTCTATGGTCCTATACTCATTGAAATACCCGTTTAAGTCATGACTGGACGCCTCGTGTGCAGAGGGCATTTAATGAATCATGTGAATTCTCATTTGTAGACGCATAACATACCACCTCCACACGGGAAATGTGGTACGAAAAAGCTGAAGTATCATGATGGTTACAAGGTTAGTCTGTGCCGAATGGAATGCCAAACCGACTTTTTGGTCGCTGCATGTAAATGCCGAGCTCCCTATATGGCTGGTGAGATATTATGTCTTATTTCCTTTTCTAGCTCATTACTTGTATTATCTGAACCATTTATTTTGTGTCATTTATCGTATCCGGACACCTACCCTGGCCTGTACATCCACCCCGGATAACAACCTCCAGTCAACTACCCCCTAGGACAACTACCCCGAGGGCAACCACCCTCTAGGACGACTACCCCCTGGGACAACTACCCCCAGTAGACTACCCTCTAGGAAAAAAATCCAAGATCGGTTCAACTTTTTTAGACCCCCTTTTTTTTTTACCTGGATCGATTATATGTATGTACCCTCAAACATCAAACTCTGGCTAAGGGCCTGTTGATGACATCCACTAGTTGTAGACGTCATGTCAGGGATCACTTCCTTTGGAGCTGAATCCTTCGAGTTAGAAGTGGTTGAAGTGGTTGGATTCAACTGCTTTGGACTTGGAATTCACTCTAAAGGTATCCCACATAATGATGATTTCCACCAATGTGGACATTACCAGTGAGTCTGTGAGAGAGTAGTCTGGGAGGATGGTATGATAATCGAAACCTCTTTCTCTCTTTGTTCCTGTTATTGGTATACAGATAATCAGCTCATTTGAATATGTATATAAGGAAAATGCGCTACATAAATACATTATTATTATCAACCAATGCATTATTTGGCAATATTATTGGATTGAATAGAACGTAAGCTTGATATATTTTGACATTCGTTTACGAATACAAGCAGACAAATTGGCAAAGTATTATGATGTACTTTAAGTAATGAAGTTGTTATGCCTTACAGTATTGGACACGGTACGAATGTTCTTATGTAATCATATCAGATAACGTATTGACGACGGGATTAAGAATGCTTGATTTAGTCATACATATATATATATATATATATATATATATACGGTTTATAGTCTAAAAAGCTTTGTTTATGAAGACAACCTATGACATTAGCATGCATAGAAATAATAGCCGTAATCTATTTGAATATTACCCAGGTCCTGATAGAGAATGCAGTCCCCTAGAGATAGTGTGCATGAATAACGCAATGGGTAAGTAGGTAACGGCGTGTTCAACTTCCCTCCTCCCATCGAGTGGTAATGGTGATTTTTTTTAAAGGGTATCATCATATGAACAGGTTGCTCAACATGCTTCATTGCCATGTAATTAATAACGAGCTATAAAAAGAGGATCCAGGGATACAAATGCTGAAGTCTTACAAGTTCAAATAAATTTGCGATTCAGCCACGAAGCTTACTTGAATACCCTTATACTATACAAATGTTATTGTAAAACTATAGTAAATGGACCATTCTTTTATAAACCGAATTCTTCATGCCTATGCTGGGGATGTGATGGTGGTATCTTTAAAAAAAAAAAAACCCCGGATGTTTGTAATGCATGACTGTTACATGATCTCGAAATAGTCCCCGGGAAATATTATGATGCGATGAAATGACCACCCCTCACCTATTCAATGGCTCTGAATCTCTGAATAGAGCGATCAATCCATGTTTTTGTTGAAGTAACTATCATAATTGTTTATGTTAATACACATTATGCATGTAATTATATGTTTTTATACGGAAAAAACCCAGACCCAAACCAAGAGGAGATTAAGAAAAAAAGAAGATATTAAGCATGCATATCCATTTATATAAATACAATTCATTTATAATACAATCATTATTTTGTAAAGCCCTTTTACATGTATGGTCTCACAGTACTTTGAAGTGTTCAAACTAATTATCATATAAGTAGTGTTATTATAGGCATAACAATCAATGATCTATTAAAGAAGAATTTTGAGAGCATTCCAAAGAAGACAAAAATAAAAGATTGTTTAAAGAACACTTTTGAGATCAAAGGCACCCAATGAAGAAGAATGACGAAAATGTCGTGACAGGATCATTCCACTGTCGTGGTGCAGAGGACAGAACAAAAAATGAAGATCATCTAAATGAGCAGTGATGACGTAATGACCTCCACACAAATCATATATTCTATTCACAGCTCATTCTTTCTCCAAAACCTATTATTTGTTTCTGTGCTAGAGGACTTCAATTCGAATGCCACTGCTGCTTGCATATGCCCCCGACCATGTGACGTTGTTACGTATGCCACCACGGTATCACAAGCCAAGTTTCCGTCAGACTTTTACAGTCAATTTCTGGCAGAAACACTGACTGAACGGCGGAATATATCTCTTATTGCTGCCTATTTCAGGTAAGGATTGCAACTGCTTGTAAGTGCAGTTTGAGACCAGAGCCATTACTTATTGGACCGATTGTCCGTCTGTGAAACACACAAGTGTAACAAACGAAAGAAAAGATCTACAATATAATCTAAATGGACATATCCAAAACACCATTTTTTTAAATTTTAATGCAGTCGTCTTTGTGTGCCTCAGTATAAAAAATTCATTCACCAGCAATAAAAAATTGAATTTCAATAGTCAGAATACAAAATTCATATACTACATGTTGTAAGGTAGGGCAAGCCATATTTTTGGTACTACCTGGCAACAACTGAAGTAAGCAGTTCGCATTCACTAAGACGCATGCATTAGTTACAACTTACACTACGAAAATTGTTTATTCCAAACGTCCCAGTTAAGGAAATGCTCACCGACCGAAGGCATGTATTTTGAAGATTTAGGAAAGCGTGTTTTATCTTATTATTTTCACACTTTACACTTTTCTTCTGTCAAGGACCATCAGTCAACTGTCATGACGCCCATACAATTCGCATCGGTCTCGCGGTTCGTTTGATACATGTACAAGCATTCATTTGTTACTTCTACTGCTACTACTACTACTAGCCTACTACTACTACTACTCAGGGGCGTCGACAAAGGGGGTGGGGGGGGGGTGGGGGTGCGATACCCCTCCACCTGTCAGGATATTGTCGGTAAAATTGCGCTGCCGTCGGGAAAAAAGAGAAAAGGGGAGGTAAGAACCTGAGAGAGGAGGAATAAGGGTAAAAGAGAGAGGGGGGTTGTTGGGTGGAGTCGTCTCGTCGAGGGAGCAAGAAAGACGCGGGTAAATATGTTGCTGTGTCGGGTCAGCTGTGTCGGTATTTTTGCTCGATCCTCGTGTACTATATCAATGCAGAAGTTTGAAGTCGGTGAGATGTATATTGTCGGTCGGCCGCCAAGTTTTTTTCCCTACGAACGGTGACTTTTTATCCTCTGTGACGAGTTCGAGAGTGATTACAAACAGGGGCGTCGCTAGACCTTTTTCAGTGGGGGGGGGGGGGGGGGGGTGTAGGGTGTAGAGGCCAACGATTACCGACAAAACTAGCCACCAATTACCGACAAAATTAAATATTCAATATCTACAAATTCAACCCTATAAAACCTGGGGCCGAAGGCTAAATTGTTTTCCCTATGGACTATCTATAGTACTTGCATATGCGCAAAATTTTCATTTTCCTCGACGAAATAAATATACGAATTATTTCTTCAATTTAGTCAGCATCATAGCTATATATTTTAATGCAGGCGCGGAGCTAGGATCTTATTTTAGGGAGGGGCGGTAGTGAGCAAGAGAATCACTTAAAAGCGCGCTCATAAGGGGGGTGTGGGTGATGGGCCTCCCGCGCGGAGCGCGGAAGCTTAGACGTTTCCTTAAATTATTAGGAAAAAAAGACGATTAATTGTACCGTTTTCGACTGTTAATCATTGGCTGAATGAAGTCCCCCCCCCCCTTCCTGCGCGAAGCGCGAAAGCTTTGGTGTTTCAATAAATTATGAGAAAAAGCAGACGATTCGGTGTACTGTTCTCGACTCTTAATCCTTGTCTGAATTCAGTTTCCCCCCCTCCCTCACGAAGCGCGGAAGCTTTGACGTTTCATTAAATTATGAGAAAAAGCAGTCGATTCGGTGTATCGTTCTCAAACTCTTAATCTTCATTTGAATGAAGTTTTGACGTTTCATTAAATTATTAGAGAAAGAAGACGATTCGTCGTACCGTTTTCGACTCTTAACAAGCCCTATGCATCTGAATTCAGTTTCCCCCTCTCGCGCGAAGCGCAAAAGCTTCGACGTTTCCTCATATTATTAGAGAAAGAACACGATTCGTTGTACCGTTTTCGACTCTAAATAAGCCCTATTAATTTTGTCTGAATTCAGTTTCCCCCTCTCGCGCGAAGCGCAAAAGCTTCGACGTTTCCTCATATTATTAGAGAAAGAAGACGATTCGTTGTATCATTCTCGACTCGTCTAAATGAAGTTTTCCCCTTCCACGCGAAGCGCGGATTTTTTGGCGTTTCATCACAATATACAGAAAGCAGACGATTCATCGTACCGTTTTCAAATCTTATTAAGCCCTATTCATCTGAATTCAGTTTCCCCCTTTCGCGCGAAGCGCGAAAGCTTTGAGGTTTCCTCATATTATTAGAGAAAGAACACGATCCGTTGTACCGTTTTCGACTTTCAATAAGCCTTATTTGTCTGAATTCAGTTTCCCATTCTTGCGCGGAAGCTTTGACGTTTCCTTAAATTATCAGGGAAGGAAGACGATTCGTTGTACCGTTCTCGACTCGTCTAAATGAAGTTTCCCCTTCCGCGCGAAGCGCGGAATTTTTGGCGTTTCATCACAATATAAAGAAAGAAAGACGATTCATCGTACCGTTTTTTACTCTAAATAAGCCCTATTAATTCTGTCTGAATTCAGTTTTCCCCTCTCGAGCGAAGCGCGGAAGCTTTGACGTTCCCTTAAATTATTAGAGAAAGAAGACGATTCGTTGGACCATTCTCGACTCGTCTCAATTAAGTTTTCCCCTTCCACGCGAAGCGCGGAATTATTTGGCGTTTCATCACAATATAGAGAAAGGAAGACGATTCATCGTACCGTTTTCGAATCATATTAAGTCCTATTCATCTGAATTCAGTTTCCCCCTTTTTTTTCCCAAATTTTTATTGATTTTCGAATTTTTTTTTGTAACATTACAAAAACAACAATCATACAAGAATTAAATAATTGTATAACATTAAAAGAACAATAATCAAATACGAATCACTATAACAATTATCCAAAAAAAAACTAACAACAATCAAACAAACAAACAAACAGACCTGATGTAAAAACTAAAAAATCAGTCTCGGGTGGTTTGAACTGTATCATTATCAAAATATAATTATGGATAATTAAAATAAATTCTCAATAGGGGACCATTTTCTATAGTGCATGTTTTCTTTGTGCTTTTGTTTAGCAATTACCAATTCTATATGTCTGATTTTGCAAATAAACGTTTCAAAACCTATGAAACTTACTACTAAATTCCTGCATTTCTGAATATAAATGTATCTCTTCAATAAGATAATTAAGTGATTTAATAATATTTTATGTGGTCCCTTCCAATCCTTTATGAATCCAAACATCATTCTTTTCCTAGATAGATCCTCATATCTGATAGATAGCTTTATACCAATTTTATCAACAAAAGCTCGTCTTAAATCTTCAGCAACCTTACACTCATAAAAAAGGTGTAAAGGAGTTTCAACAGAGGTCTCGCACATTGTGCAAAGTTCTGTCTGAACTTGCTTCATTTTAAATAGTCTCTCATTGGTGTATAGAATATTATGCAAAATCTTAAACTGGAAGACTCTCATCTTAACTTCTATTGTGCATTTAAATGGGAGTAGATACATTTGTGGCCATTCCTCCTTTTCTATCCCATATTTAGTGGAAAATAGGGGTTCACAGACAGGTCTACATGTCAATTTACTAACTAAATCAACATAAATATTTCTAGTTTTTAGTTTTTGAATTTCTACTGTCAAAAGGTCAGACTGATCATGTTCATAATCTATTTTCTCCAAGAACATTTGTATCAATAATTGATTAAATGAACTTCCCCATTTCTTCCTGACTAGCGATACTATTGCCAAATATATCATGTAGTATTTACCTGGTACTCCTTTTGCTTTCCAAAGATTAAATTGCACAATGTTTCCATGTAGATCAAAAAGTTGATATACATAACATAGACCTGCCTCATGAAAGGCCTTACAGTAAACTGGTTTATTATCAATAAGAATATATTGATTGTTCCAAACAATTTGACTAAGTACACTTGCTTGGGCTCCTTGATCATCAACCAATTGATTATACTCCTTTGTCTTGGACCATGCTAACAACAAGTTATGATAAAATATGGGAATTCCAAGAGAATTCAACTGGCTCATAGAATAATTACTCATAAAAATCAATTTTCCACCAAATCGTTTACTATAGTGGTCAAAAAACAACTTCCAATGATGATCTGATTCTGTATAATATCTCTGAATCCACTTAACCAGCTGTGTCTCTATCATGCATTTTAGTTTCGGGAATTTAAGACCACCTTCAGTATAATCTGCAATCATTGTTGCCCGTGATATCTTATCTGGACCTTTCCATATAAACTGAAACATCAACTTTTCAACCTCCTTAACAATATCATCGGGTATTTCAATATTGGAAACTATATACATAATCTTAGACATAACAAATGTTTTCAACAGTTGAATTTTTCCTATTAAAGTTAACCCCCGATTCTTCCATCTTAAAAAAGTACATTTTATTTCATCCAGTCTCTTATCAAAGTTCAGTTTCCTGACTACTTCCTGATCATATGAGAAATGAATGCCTAAAATTCTTATGCTTTTGTCTGCCCAATGTATATCATTTGTTTTTTCTCCATTGTGCCTATCTTTCCCAACCCATATACCTTCCGTTTTTGTTTTATTCAAATAAAGACCTGATATGATTGAGAATTCTTCAAAAACTTTGAAAACCATCTTCATTGATTGTATATTCCTACAAAAGCAAGTTATGTCATCAGCATATGCTGTATACTTTATTTGTTTTCCACTAAATTCAAAAGCCTGAATATTATCATTATTATTAATTCTTGTAAGAACAACTTCCAAGCTCAGTATAAACAGTAAAGGAGCCAGAGGATCACCTTGTCTGACTCCTCTAGACACTGGAAAATATCCAGTGGTAAATCCATTCACCAATACACAACTACTTATATTAGTGTGCAATGTTCTAACCCATTGTATGAAAGATGGTCCAAAATTGAACGCTTCTAAACAATTTAGCATGTACCTGTGGCTTATTGAATCAAATGCTTTTGTTAGATCAAGGGCTAACATAATAACTCTCAAATTCTCCTCCTTAGTATATTGTAAAAGGTCTGATATTAATCTTATTCCTTCCCCTATGTATCTGCCTTTAATAAAGGCAGTTTGTTGACTATCTACTAACTTTCCTATCACCTTAGCAGCTCTCTTCGCCAAGCATTTAGAAAGTATTTTAACATCTACATTTAAAAGAGTTATGGGACGCCAATTGCTCAGTGTGTGTTTATCTCTATCAGGCTTAGGGATGAGTTTAATTGTACCTTGTCTTTGTGACACAGACATTACACTATTTTCATATGCAAAATTGAAAGAATCAATAACTTCTTTTGATATCAAAGGCCAAAACATCTCATAAAACTCCACAGTTAACCCATCGTTCCCAGGTGTTTTATTTCTAGCCATTTTTAACAATTCTACCCTAGCTTCAGAGCAAGTGATATTTCCTTCACATGAATTTCTTTCTTCGTCTGTGAGTTGCTTGATGTTACTCTGACTTATGTAATCTTTGCTCACCTCATCTTCCACCTTATCTTTGTTCTCAAACATAGTTTTATATGATTTCTTAATGAAATCCTGTATTTCAGACTGTTTATCAATACGTCCTACATCTGAAGTCAAAACATCAATATTGGAATTTGCTGCTTGACCTTTTTCCAATGACAAAAAATATTTAGTACTCTTTTCCCCTTTCTCATACCATGTACACCTTGACCTCAAGATTGCCCCATCTGCAAAATAGTCATATATTTTAAACAACTCCTGTTCTATTTCCCTTTTCTTTTTCATTAATTCTTCATCTATATCTTCTGCTGCCATCCTGTCATCTAATTTTTTCAATTCTTTTTCAAGAGCCTTTCTTTTCTCTTCCCTTTCACATTTCTTCTTCTTAGAGAATGGTACAGTAAATTCTCTAATTTTAAACTTTAACCAATCCCATAGCCCTCCTTTATCATTACTATCTGTAAACTCACCAATCCATTCTGAGTATTTATTAGCTAAAGCATTAACATACTCCACATCATTCAAAAGACTATTGTTAAATTTCCAGTAGGACGGACCAGAATTTTTTGTCTTAATTTTCATGTGCAAACTAACATGATCATGATCAGACAAAACACACGGTATGATATCATTTTCACTAATTGTATTCTGTAAGGATTCATGGATTAACCAAAAATCCAATCTAGATTGCACCAGTGGGTTATACCTTCTCCATGTAAATCCTTTTTTGCAGGGGTTTCTGATTCTCCAAACATCAACCAAACCAAAATATATTTTCAGATTTTCTATAAGATTCACAGAGTGCTTCCAAATGCTTTTCATTGAGCCACCTGCCCTGTCCAGATCAAGGTTTTGAATTAAATTAAAGTCCCCACCAATTATTAGAATTTCCCCATTTTCAACGTTATCTTGTATGGTCAATTCTACCTTCTTAAAAAACTCAACCTGATCCTTCTCATTATTTGGTGCATATATGTTGCATATCACATAAACTTTCTTCTGAATTTCAACTTTTACCAATAAAAATCGTCCCATTATATCTTTAATGGAGTCTAACAATTTAAAATCGGGTGTCTTTCTTAATATAATGCATACTCCTCTGCTCTTAGAAGTTCCATGACTGAAAATAATATCAGATCTAACTTGATTTCTCCATAATGATTCTTCCTTTTCTACAGAATGAGTTTCCTGTAAAAGGATAATATCTTTGTTCTGTTTAAGCATATAATTAAAATAACGTTTCCTTGCTTTAAAGTCCCCCAATCCGTTAACATTATGTGTCATCAGCTTCAAATCCATAGTTGAAATATGAATTTCTTAAAAATACCACCATTATAAGATCAGGTTTAACATATATTAAACATTCAGGTTCAACAACCAAACAACACAAAAAACAAATCATAACAAAGGCTAGTTCTTCTGTATGCCTTAGGGAGATCAAGGTGGCGCTCTACATCGTGGTCTTTCCTTTTTTTCTTTGAGTGCTTTTTCCACATATTCACCTATAAAAGTTCACTCTCAGAATTAGTTCATGAAAAATAATTAAACAAATAAAAGTTTAAGTTCTTGTCATTAACCTAATCTAAGTATTCCTTTTTCACTTTTCTTCTTGTTTTTAAGTAGGCAAGGTAAGTCCAGCTCTATAACATCATTCATGTTTTTGTTTTTTTAATGTTTCCGGCATTTCGATGTGGAATGATAATATTTTCTTTCCTTTGACGTTTTTGAATTATTTCTTCTTGTATTCTATCTCCTTTCCGTCTTTTCCTTCTTTGTAGAAGATGCGAGCAGGATACTTGAAGTACACTGCTCTCCTTGTATTTTCCTCTTTCAGCTTCTTCTTGATGTGAATCAGCTTCTTCCGTTGTTCACGAATTTCCTTGGGCAACATTTCATCCACGTAAATAGGATGCTTTCCCTTGTGCTCAAAGGGTTTCTCCTTCAAGAAGCGACGTGCATTTACCAGGATCATACTTTTGGTCGAGTACCGATTAAAGGCTGCAATAATCGGCCTTGGTCGAGGTGATGAGGTGCTTCCGCTGCGATGTGCCCTTTCGATGATTATTTCAGCTTCAATCTGCAAATGCGACTTGGCAAATGACTGGATCAAATTTTCACAATTCTTGTTCTCAGCACCCTCTGGAAAGCCTTGGAACACAAGTGTGTTTCTCATTCCCCTGGCGGATAGGTCTGTCAGACGTTCGCGCAACTTCTCATTCTCCTTTTCTTGTGCGTGCAATTTCTCTTTGATTGAACCAATGTCAAACTCAATCCCTTCTTGCTTTTCCTTCACTTCTTCTATCTCTCTCTTATTGTTATCAATCTGAGTAAGGGATAAGTCTAATCTGGTCACTATGTCATTGAATTTTGAGTTCATTTGATCCATTCTGTAAAGAAGCTTTGCTAGTAAATCTTCAGTGGTAGTACTTGCCTGCACCTTTTGATCTCCATTGGTCTTTCGCTTCTTCTCTGCCCGCGGTTCGTCTTCGTCTTTTTCCCTCTCCTTTCCCCCGACAGCTTGGGGGTGCGACTCCTGCGAGTCCTGGCCTGCTTCGCTGATTCCAGTAAGCACTGACTGCCGAGTGAGATTTTCAAGTTGAATGTCCGAGTTTTCATCGATATCCATCTCTGTTCTGCCTGAAATTGAGCCAGAAGGGGTGAAGTATTGGGAAATCCTTGGTGAAACGTCCATTTTGTCCATCTGTCTTTTCTTTCCACTCATTTTTTAAATGATCTTACAGGAATTTTCCACGATGAGAAAAAAATACGGTTTGACTTAGTAGGGCGCCATCTTTCCTCCCGTTTCGAATCTTATTAAGCCCTATTCATCTGAATTCAGTTTCGCCCTCACGCGCGAAGCGCGAAAGCTTTGACGTTTCTTCAAATTATTAGAGAAAGAAGACGATTCGTCGCATCGTTTTCGACTCTTAATAAGCCTTATTCATCTGTATTCAGTTTCCCCCTCTCGACTCTTAATCCTTATCTGAATGAGGCTTCCCCCTCCCTTTTCGCGCGGGACGGAAGTTTGACGTTTCATTAAATTATTAGAGAAAGAAGACGATTCGTCGCAACGTTTTCGACTCTAAATAACCCCTATTCATCTGTATTCAGTTTCCCCCTCTCGCGCGAAGCGCGAAAACTTTGAGGTTTCCTCATATTATTAGAGAAAGAACACGATTCGTTGTACCGTTTTCGACTTTTAATAAGCCTTATTTGTCTGAATTCAGATTCCTCTTCTCGCGCGAAGCGCGGAAGCTTTGACGTTTCCTTAAATTATCAGAGAAGGAAGACGATTCGTTGTACCGTTCTCGACTCGTCTAAATGAAGTTTCCCCTTCCGCGCGAAGCGCGGAATTTTTGGCGTTTCATCACAATATAAAGAAAGAAAGACGATTCGTCGTACCGTTGTTAACTCTTAACCTTGTTTGAATTAGTTTCCCCGAAAATGTTAAACCTCTGATTTCTTTAGCTGATATTATAGGAAAGTGAAACTTCGAGAAAATACAAGTATTGTAGTTGTTGTCACCCTCGAAGTCGTCACAGCGGATAAGAAGTCACAGTTCGTAGGGGAAAAAACTTGTCGGCCGACCGACAATATACATCTCACCGACTTCAAACTTCTGCATTGATATAGTACACGAGGATCGA
>JAVYIG010007126.1:0-106821 GCA_035222895.1 Strongylocentrotus droebachiensis
TGTGAAAATTCTTTCTTCTTTAAAGAAAACAAAGATGAAGTGATATTTTCAATCCAAATAATTTGCCCTGCATTTGAAAATTTCGTTGTAGAATCTCTACCGGATAAGAAATATGAAATTCAATCAGCTGCAACAACAGTTTCAAATCCCATCAAGATTCATGATGTTTACTTCATTGTTTTTCTAATTCAAAAGAGGACTGAGAACATTGGATTTGAACTGCTCCAGGTCCTCCTCTTTTGGGTTTTAAGGATAATGAAGAAATATAAAGCTTTAGATTCAGACATGTCTGCGGGCATTATCAAAATAGGAGCATGTTCCTTCCGCAGGGCGTCCAATGCTACCTGAAAACATCAGGCAGCGATGACAAGTGAATCATCTCTGGAGGGGTGTTCTTAGGACTCTCCTCCTGGCATCGCCCCATCCCCGGAGGTTCAGGATAAAACATTTCATATTGCCCTCCTCCCCTCTTACTTGAGCCCCTTCTTGTTCTTCCCAAGTGCATCATATGTTGACAAATTTACTTCTCTTTTACTGGCATTGTTTACACTGTATCTCAAAATGCTGTGAATTGAATACTTTATATTACTCTCATCCTACCCCTATTACTACTTCTTTCTTTCTTTCATCAAAGTCAGTATTCTCTGAACTGTGAAGTCTCCTCTTGTTTCTCTTCCTTCCTATCCTCTTCCTTCTCTATATCCTCCCTTCGCTCTTACACCTCCTCCTCCCTTCCTTCTTTCCCCTCCTCTCCTCCCCCTTCTCCTCCTTCTCTCCTGCTCCTATCAATTCAATTCAATTCTATCCTCTCCCTTCAACATCCTCCCTGATCCCTTCTTCGTCTCTCCACTCCTCATCATTCTATCCTTATTCCACCTCCCCTTCTCTTCATCCCCTCCCCCTTCTCCTCTCCCCCCTCTTCCTCCTTCCCCTCCCCCCCCCCCCTCCTCCTCTCCCTCTTGTGTTCATCACCCATGGAAAAGTCTTCTAATCCTCCCCATCCTCCTCCACTCATTATCTTCATCACCCTCTCAAAATCCCTCAACTTCAGTATCCCACAAGTACTGACCATGAACTACAGGACAAATATTGTTTCAACATTTCCAATTTTCCATGTACACCTCTATGTACAGGTTTAGATGACTACTGCCAAACAAAAGGAGTTTGGAGTGTTTTTTCAATGACTTAATCACCCAATTTTCCTCTAATTGACCACTTCCATTGTTTAAGGATTATACAAAAAACAGAACATTCCTTTGTTCATACCAAATTTATTAGTTTACATGGACCTGTTGGTTAACCATGGGGGTAGAAAGAGTCACCCTCTGTGTGAATAAACCTCATCACAGCACCCATTCATACAATCCCACAATTTAGCTACAGAATCAATCCTGTATGGTTTTATTTGGCTGATATCATTGGGATGTCATTCGACCCTGCTTCGAACCAGTGTTAAAGAAACCTGTATTTAAATATATGTCAGCTTCCTGTATTTGAAGGGAAAGTCCACCATGACATAAAGAGGTTTTTATTAAAAGCAGAAAATTAGAGAAACAAATCAGTGAAAGTTTGAGGAGAGTCTAATGAAGAATAAGAAAATTATGAAGTTTTCTAATTGTACTCAATCAAATGCAGATTGGCAACTCTATGACATACCGTTTTAGCACCTCTCCATTTGCCCTGTATGAGAAAATTCATAAATGTCTATTCCTCTAAACAAATCATTGATTTATACTTGTATTTGCACTGTAAATAATTGTTACACATATTTCTACAAACTGCTGTATGAAATAGATTTCTTCTTTCATCAACAACTAGTTTAAGTTATGAAATTCCCAGTAAACGGCTAATAGGAGAGCTGTTCGAAAGATCTGTCATGGGTCACCAATTTGCATTTGACCAATGGCAACTTGAACAAATCAGCACTTTCTTCTTTTTATTTTAATTTTCCTCATCACCTGTCCTCTGTTTCTCTCTGCTTATCTTAAATCCCCCACCCTAAATATCAGAACTCCCCTTTAAAATGCAGATCCAGAACAAGTCCAAATGTCTTACCTGGTAATCCAGTTGGTCCTTGCACTCCGGGGTAACCAGGGTTCCCCTGTTGGCCCGGGAGCCCCCTCTCACAGCACTCCCTGCATGTGCCCCTCTCATCATGCCCGGAAAGGGGGCGCTTTGTAGGACCTAGACCCTCCCCGTGGGTTAGTCCAAGTAAGACCAGACCCAGGGAGAGAAGCAGAGACTGGAGGGAGAAGCCTCCAAGTTCCATTATAGCTGAAAGATAGAAAATATAAAATGATAAATGGATAATTATGTAATATAGGGCGTACATGGAAATTACTTACAAGGGAATAGGCATACATGTAGTGCTATGAACATTAGAAGGCTCTGTTCAATTCTATGCAGATGTTAAAATGAAACATTTAAGAAATGGAAGAAAGGTGACACTTTAACTGTCAAATGTGAGTTAATCAGTGGAGACCATGTAAATTGTGTTCCTGCAACGTTGTTCCATGTGTAGACCCTACATGTATATTCATTTTGGCCTTGTCCAAGGTATATCCAGTTTTCAGCAAGTCGTCTTTGCAATTAGCTGGCTTACACTTTGCAACAGTTTAGAATGATCACCATGGCTATAAGAAGTTTTTCTTTAAAGGTACTATGTCCCATTTGCAGGCCCCAAAAAACGAAAAGGTTAAATTCCAACGGCATTTGAAAGACAATATTAATTTAGAACTTCCCTCAAAGCAAGAGGGCTTGAAAGTGTCTTTTAGTGAGAAAATAACGAGCATTAGTTGTCGAATAGACTTTAAGTGATTGCAATCATGTTAGTAATAGTCTGGTTTTCAGACCGACCGAATGGTCATATGTTTTGTGCTGCGCAAAGATTCAATCAGTTTAATTTTGGCCAATACAAGAAGTGGTTTTAGTGTAGACAAATACTTATGCACCTTTACAGCTCCTTTTATGTACCGGTATGTTATTACCAAAGAAAAAAAAAAGAAGTCAATTAGTCACTCAATAGTATCTGATAGTGAAGTCTAGAAAGTAAACGGTTTCCTTGCATAATTTGGATAATATGACACTGCTAACGTGTACATTTCATAGATAGGACATACTTGACATATTCATAAGTTCTACAGAATGGCTGCAAATGGGACATAGTACCTTTAAAGCAAGTACAAGTTCTCAACATTGTTGGTAAGATCCTTGTTTTCTTGTTGTGATCAATCAGCTAGGACAGCTTGCTTGTCCTTGAGAGGTGTTGTATAATATCCAAGTCTTCTTGAACCATTTCTGAACTTCCTCTCCCAATAATGTCTTCACTGACTCATCTCGTCCGTCCGTCCGTCGAGGAGTAGCTCCCATTATTTCAATCATCGCCCTCCTCATTAACCCCCCCCCCCCTTCCCCCCCTTTGAGAAGGGAGTGGGATGGGGGCTGAATAATTGTCCAAAAATACAGTTATTTACATCAATAAATCAACGTATCTACCTATTCTACTTTGCTATTGTTGCACCTCAACATTGCATAACCGAAACTTAAAACACATCGCCAAATTGCTCATACCCCCCCGCCCAAAGGCGCCCTCCGTGACCCTTGCGTCCGAGCGCCGCCAACGTAACCTCTTCCTCTTATCTCTTCGCATCCGAACGGATAAGTTACACTAAAAATCGCTCCCAAAAGTTGAAGAGTTTTTCCTCTTTTAGTCACTTTTTGGTTCGCATTTTCGCCTTTTATAATATTCTCTTCGATTTCCTGTTCGTTAGAGAGTAGTTTCACTCCGTGAATTTATTTATTTATCAGTATTCTAGAACGTTTTCTTGCCGACTACTGTTACGTTTCCGCTTTCGTGTTTGCCTGTCCTCACTCCTCCGAGGCCTCGGGTGCGTGCGGGGGTAGTCGGTGGGGTGTTTTAGTCACTGGTAGTTTATTTAATTCTTGTTGATAATTGCTCGTACCCTTTTGTTTAATTTTCTTTCCCGCAGGTTATAATATGTCTCGCAGTTCTTATTTTCTCTTAGCGGGTTTCACGAAGAAGAAATCAAGTTCTGTCGCGAGAAAGAAGACGAAGGATTCTATTAATAAGTTTTCGTTAGTTACGCCCCTCGGGAGCGGTGGTGACACCGCAAACCCCGGGGATGCGAACGTCAGTGGACGTTTATGCGGGCAAGGGAAGCCCAGGAGAATGGTTGAGCAAGGCGATACGTCGCCCCTCAATACGGTTCCCGGAAACCCAGAGGTTCTTACCCTGGGTGGAACGGGCCTTAGTTCTGCACCGCCAACAATTGTTCCGTCGGTTCTTTTGTTTGGTCGGTGCACAAATCCATTGACGGGTACGAAGACGAAGGATTCTAGTAATAAGTCTTCGTTAGTTACGCCCCTCGGGAGCGGTGGTGACACCGCAAACCCCGGGGATGCGAACGTCAGTGGACGTTTATGCGGGCAAGGGAAGCCCAGGAGAATGGTTGAGCAAGGCGATACGTCGCCCCTCAATACGGTTCCCGGAAACCCAGAGGTTCTTACCCTGGGTGGAACGGGCCTTAGTTCTGCACCGCCAACAATTGTTCCGTCGGTTCTTTTGTTTGGTCGGTGCACAAATCCATCGTCGGATATTCGGGTTGCTTCTGTGGATCCGGACTTGAACCGGTCACCGTTCGGTTCTTCTGTCCCTTTGTCGGATTTGTCGGTTCCGGATTTCGGTCCGGATACCCGTGCATCCGAGTCAGATCCTGGGGCTTCAACTAACCGCGCCTCTCCGTAGGTGCGTGTTCCGTTTTCCCGATTCGGTTTGCGGGGAGCTCCTACCGTCGGGCCTTTATCGGATAACCGTCCCGTTTCTTCGGCCTTTTCCGTTACCGCTACGTCTCGTAAGAGGCGGGGTTCCCGGGACGCGGTGGCCGGTTCTTCCTCGGATTTTGTTTATCCTTCGAAGAATCCGCGCTCTGATTTTATGGCGCCGTTTGCGGCTCCTCGGGGTCCGCCTTTGGTGGCTACTCTCCCTCCGTCGGTGCCTCTACCCCCGCCGGAATTTTCGGATTGGATGCGGGCTTTTGCTGACGCTTTTCGATCTTCGGTGCCCGAGTCGGCTCCTCCGGTTCGTCCTACTTCACTTTCGGATCCGATCGCGGTTGATTTATTTTCGGAGTTTTCCGAAGATGCATCGATCTCGCCTGAGCAGTCGCCGGTGCGGGTTTCGAGTTGTCGTATTCAGCCGGGGTCCTCTCTTTTTTGCTTCTCCGCCTCACGCTTCGTTGGGCGCTCCGAGAGGCGGGGATCGTCCCTGTTTATCTGGTCAAGATAGGGGGGGCTCGGTTGATCGTTGGGACACTGGTTCCATCGCTCAGTCGTCTGGTTCAGTTGCGGGGGATGATGCGTCTACTTCCGTTTGTGTCTCTGGCGCGGATTCGTTAGCCTTGTTTCACAAATATGTGCCCGATTCTTGTGTCGTCCCGGAGTTATCGGCGGGGCTTCCTGTCTTCTAAATCGGACTCTTCAGCGTTTCAGGGACTGTTTCTTCCTGATCTACACAAAGAAGAATTTGTGAATGCCGCAGAAGACTTGTCGTCATCGTCGGGATTTCTTAAGCGGCAGGTGGACAAGTACGCTTTCGTTCCTCAGGATGCGGATTTGTATTTGTGTCCTAAACGGGTTTCTCCCAAACTTGTGGCGGTGGCCAGTCGTTTGGGGAAGAAGTTTGGGACTCGTGGTCCTTTTGATAAAAGTGACAATTTGTTGTTTGATCTTTTCTCACGGCTTGCGGTGACTTCGCATTCCATCGAGAAGTATCGTCGGGAGGCTGTGCTCACTTATTTGGGCATTCGACCGCATCAAATTCCAGGACTGCTTCCGCAGATTCCAGTGGCCAGCCCCCGCCTTTGTGGAGATAGTTTCACTACTCTACTGCAAGCCGAGATTGATGGTGAGAAGCAGGCTCGAGACCTGTCCGTTGCTTTTCGCGATGTCCAAGAACCGGTTCCTTCCTCCAGACCTCGTAAGAAAAGTTTGAAGATTTCGGGTTCTTTTCGTAAGGACGTCGGCCAGTCTAAGGGCCGCCCTCAGGACTGGTACCCGGCCGAGGAGGAATACCAGGTTCGTGGTCGTCCTTCGTCTCGAGTTTCTTCTTACCGTGATTCTTCTATCTTCCCGGACTCCCTTTCGTGGTGGTGGGAAGTCATTCTCTAGATGATGGCTTCCCCCGAGTGCTTGGGTCTTAGGTCGGCGGGCGGCTCCGGAGATTTCTCCCGGCGTGGGAGAAGATCACCAGCGACGCATTTGTTCTGTCGGTGGTACGAGAAGGGTTCTTCATAGATTTTGTGGAACCTCTTCCGAATGGCGTCCTCCGGAGCCGCTCTCCGATCATGTCCCCTCTTTTTCAGAGTCACATTTCCTCCGATTTCGTGTCTCTGTTAGAGAAGGGGGCAATAGAGGAAGTAGACGATCACCCGTGTCTTTGTTTGTCGCCGGTGTTCGTAATGCCCAAGTGCTCGGGTTCTTTAAGAATGATTCTCAACATGAAGCGGTTTAACCTTCATTTGGGAAAGGTTCATTTCCGAATGGATCATCTGGCAACCATCCTTTCTTCATTGAATCCCGCAGACGTCGCGGTTTCTTTGGATCTTCGCGACGCTTATTTTCATGTGCCGATACATCCGCGGTCGCGGGATCTTGTGGGGTTTTTGCCTTCCTGGGCAAATTCTACCGTTACAGAGCGCTCCTGTTCGGTTTGCGCCCTGCTCCTCGGATTTTCACGAGAGTCGTGGCGTCAGTCATGCTGTTGGATCATATGCAGATTCTGATCAGCACGACTCAAGATCTCGGATTTCTCATAATTTGGGAGAAATCAGAATTCGTTCCGGCTCGCACGCCGTCTTACCTAGGTGCTCAGCTGGACATTCGTCATCAGCTGGCTCGTCCCAGGCTCGACAGGGTCGAGACGATAGTCAGGACTGCTCGGTCTCTGAGATGTGCACGTCGGGTGAAAGCCGAGTGTTGGCTTCAGTGGCTAGGGTTTCTCTCCAGTCTAGTCGGCATGCTTCCAGATTGTCGACTATTGATGAGTCCCTTCCAACTCTTTCTGTTGGAGTTTTATCAGCCGAGCGTGAGTTCTTTTATTGTCGTGGATCCCCCTGTTGTCCAGAGTCAAGGGTCTTCTAGGTCCTTGGCTTCGTCGTTCCTTCTTCCTTCAGGGCGAACGCTGCCGAGTTCCTCTCCCTTCTGTGACCGTCACCACGGACGCGTCGCTGTTGGTTTGGGGAGGTCATTGCCAGGGGTCAATGATTTCAGGTGACTGGAGTCATCTGGACTTTCTGCTCCACATCAATGTGTTGGGACTCATGGGAGTGTTTGCTTCGCTTCGTCACTTCCGTGCTCGTCTGGTGGGTCGTTCGGTTCTGTTTCTTACGGACAACGTATCGGTGATGGCGTACATCAACAGACAGGGAGGCACTCATTCTGTGGCTCTGAACGAGTTGGCCTCTCAACTCTGGGCGTGGTGCAAGGGGGCGAGGGTGTTCCCGATTGCATCACATATCCCGGGCGAAGAGAATATCTTAGCGGACTTTCTCTCCAGAGGCAAGTGCCTTCCCTCAGAGTGGACTCTGCCTCCGACTGTCTTCAGGCAACTGGGGAGAGTGTTCGGTGTTCTCGACATCGATCTCTTCGCAACTTCGCTCAACCATCGTTTTCCTCGATATTCTCGAGAGTCCGGGAACCAGGAGCTTTTGCTCTGGACGCTTTTGCGATCCCGTGGAGGGATGGAGGGCTTACGCCTTTCCCCCGTTCGCGTTGTTTCCCCATGTGCTCTGGAAGATCAGGGAAGATCAAGCGATGATGATTCTCATAGCTCCTTGGTGGCCGGCGAGGTCGTGGTTTCAGGACCTCCTGACCCTCCTGGTGGGGGCTCCGTGGTCGTTGCCGTGTCATCCGGATCTGGTGTCGCAACCTCTGTCTGGTATTCTACACCAGCGGCCGGAAATCCTCCGTCTGACCGCTTGGCGGTTATCGGGAAGAGGGCTCGTTCGTCAGGTTTCTCCGAACGTGCTGCACAATTTCTAGTCCAGAGTAGACGAGAGTCGACCTGGACGGTTTACAACTCCTGGTTGGATGCTTTTCACACTTGGTGTGAGGAGGTGGGCGTCGCCCCTAGAGAGGCGTCTTTACCTTCTATTGCTGACTTTCTGATCTCTTTGTATGACAAGGGGAGAGCTCTGTCAACGATTTGTGGCTATCGGTCTGCTATCTTCGGTTTCTTCTGCTCCTCAGCTAGCGGCTCTTTTGAAGTCTTTCTTCCTTAAGAGACCCTTCTTCAGACCTCTGACGCCAGTGTGGAGTTTACCCAAGGTTTTGGCACTCCCTTCGAACCGCTGTGTTCTGCGACGCTTCTGCTTACTACGGTCAAGACGGTTTTTCTCATGGTAATCACTTCTGGTCAGCGTAGGAGCTCACTTCATACCCTTTCAGCTGCCCCTGGGCATATCCGCTGGGAAGGACGTGGGGTTCGTTTGATTCCCAAGGCTTCTTTTATTGCTTAGAATCAGTCTGACACGTCGGGTTCAGTGGAAGTGGTGCTTCATCCCTTGTCGGATTTTTCTTCGGTCTTCAGGGACGGACTGTGGTGTCCCGTTCGCGCCCTCAAATGGTATCTTTACAAGACGAAGCCTTTTCGCAAGTCGGATCAGCTCTTTCTGGTTTCTCGAGAGCCACTTTCGGCGGCATCTCGGGATACGATCTCCAGGTGGTTAGTCTTGGCTATCAAGGCTGCGGGCCCTGAGGCCTTGACGCCTGGCAGGGCTCCTCGTGCCCATGATACTCACAGTGTCAGTACGTCTTGGACTCTTTTCATCGGAGTTTCAGTTCAAGATATCTGTAAAGCAGCTTTTTGGAAGTCTCCGAGTTCTTTTTCTGCTTTTTACCTCAAAGATGTGCCCGCGGGCGAACGAGCCTTTGTGGTCGCTTCTCTGAAGGCGGCTTCGTCGTCTTTTTCTCATTGAATTGATAAGTTTGCTTGGTTTTTTTTCCACCCGGCATTAATCTGTGCTGGTCTTTAGCAAAGTAGAATAGGTAGATACGTTGATTTATTGATGTAAATCATGAAAATCAGTATTGATTTTATTATTTACGATATAAATCTACGTATCTACCTATTTTCCCTCCCTCCATCCCCAGCGCCTTTACCAAGGTGTATCCTAGGGAACTCGTGATAAGAGGAAGAGGTTACGTTGGCGGCGCTCGGACGCAAGGGTCACGGAGGGCGCCTTTGGGCGGGGGGGTATGAGCAATTTGGCGATGTGTTTTAAGTTTCGGTTATGCAATGTTGAGGTGCAACAATAGCAAAGTAGAATAGGTAGATACGTAGATTTATATCGTAAATAATAAAATCAATACTGATTTTCATGTTTTTCCTCTTAAGAATACTTTTTTTTGTTGATGAAGGTTGGCATCTCTGAGTTTACTACATCTCGTGTGACCAAGGCCTTATATAGCTCGCTAGGTCAGCCAGGAATTACAAAAATATGTCAGAGAGCCCAAGTTTGATATTGTCTGAACACCTCATGAATGGGAACTTTTGCCCCGGCTGATAACAACTGTCCTATTAGTACGTCAAAATGTTGACATCGTTGATCAAAAATAGGAATCTGATAAGCGCCAGGGGCGTGCTTGTTAATAGGGCCAGATTTATGACTGACTTGATAAACTTTAAACTTAGTGCTTGTTTCTCTGACTTCTTGCTCCATGTTTATCAGATGTAAACTTGTAAGAAGTCGCTAGCAGATGATGATGTGAAGGGCATGACCTAAATTCCTTCAAATCGTGACTTGTAACTGAATTTTGGCCAATTAGGGGAGTTTTTGTAGATAAAAAGTGCTTTTCATCTACAAGTTCAATTTTTTCTCTTTGCTCCTGCTTTTGCTGGTCTGCTCATAATTTTTTCTCTTTATTACTTGCTATTTTTCTATTTTCCCTATCTCATTTTCATTCTCTCCCCCTCTCTTTCTCTCTCTCTCTCTCTCTCTCTCTCTCACACACACTCTGTCTCTGTATCTGTCTCTCACCGTTTGTGTTTTGATATATGTCTCTCTTACTTTTCTGTCTTTTTGCCTCTTATGCCTCATGTCTTCAATCTTTCTTTCTTTCTCTGTATCTCTTCCCCAACTATGTTTCTGTGTACGTTTCTTTCTTTCTTTCTCTCTCTTTCTCCACTTGCCCTTTATACATCCCCATACTGCCTTAGTGCCCCATTTTTCGTTACAAAGTCTGACTGCCAACATGCTTCTCAAGATAGCTTGACTGAATTAGTTGAATCAAGGTTATCCTAGTTTTTTCTCACATTTCAATATTTGTATAAAAATGATTTTATCTAATTTCATTAAGGCAGAAAATTATATATCAAAATGTTTTGCCCTCAAATAAAACACCTCTAAGCACTGTTTTCTAACTGCAACTCCTGATATTACTACTTTTGCTAATAATACTACTACGACTTCTACTTCTACGACGACGACAACTACTACTCCCCCTACTACTCCTGCTGCTCCTACTACTACTACTACTACTACTACTACTACTACTACTACTACTACTACTACTCTTGCTGTTACTACTAATACTACTACTACTACTACAACAACTACTACTCCCCCTACTACTACTACAACAACTACTACTTCTACAACTACTACTACTATTACTATTATCCTGCTTTCTTCTTCTTCTTTTTCTTCTTCTCCTTTTTCTCCTTCTTCTTTTCTTTTTCTTTTTCTTCTTCTTCTCCCTCTTCTATCCTTCTATCCTATCTTCTAGTATGTAACTATAATGCTATATCTATGATTTTCATCCATTCTGCATTTCTTATTGTATTTTTTTCTTCTTCTTCTTTCACTGTTCCCTCCCCTCCTCCCCCCCCCCCCCCCAAATCCTCTCATGATTCTCATAAAGTGTGTTCACTCTCCACAATCTCAGGTTTTTAACCAAAACATACTGGGATCTCATTTTGAAGTTGGTAATGTGCTTCCAAGGTGCAATTAAAGGGGAAGTCCACCCTGATATGTAGTAAGTTTTGATAGAAGTAAAATCAATTTAAAAAAAAGAAACGGGTCAGCGAAAGTTTGAGCAAAAGCCAAACATAAGATAGTTATACATTTTTGAATGTGCGATCAATCAAACACAAATTGGCAACTTTTTCAAAACTGTTCACTGACCTGTTTCTAACATTTTCCTGCTTTTATTAAAACCAACTTCATATCAGGGTGGACTTTCCCTTTAAGTGTTAGTTCTGAGAACTACTCTTTGTAAGGTAAGAAACAAAGATGTTTCTGTCTGTGGACATCATATGGAAATCAAATTATGTTTCTGAGGATCCTTGCAACAAAATTGCAAGGTTGATCTGGTGCAATCTCTAGGCCTGTTTTCATCAGCTCGAGATTGCCAAATAGCCCCCTATTTCTGATTTGGGAAATAAGCCAGAAGTTACAAATCGCGTCTTTTCACCAGCTCAAGACTTAAAGGTAATACAAAGTTTTGGTATGGGGTCATGAATTTGGTTTAAATGAACATTTTTGAAGCATATGTGATCCTACAATATTCAGTGATCGTTGTCGCGGTTGAAATCAAGTCTAAAGTGATGAAATTGTAAATAATGAACTCTGTATGTTGTATAGCTCCCTCTCCCTCTCAAGGTCAAGATATTAATTTAACTATAAACCATATTTCTTTACTATAATCAACCAATTAGCTATTTACGTTTGGAACTTATATATCACAACTACATATTCTGAGATTTTCATGGTCGCAGCTACCATTGTATGGCCGTAGGCACTACTATTTGAAATGTATCAAAATTTACCGGGAGCACCAGTAAATTTTGATATTAAATTTTTCTTGAAAACAAAAGTGTTTTAGGGGCTAAATTTTCTATTGCTTATAATACATCCACAGGGGCATCCAAATACATCAAAATTGTAAAGAATCACTATCCAGCCAATTTTAAAAATTTCCCAAAACTTTGTATTACCTTTAAACTTCAAACTCGAGCTCAAGAAATAAGCTCGAGATATTTTGCTCAGCGTTCGCGCATAGTGTGATTCTTCGGGCTGGTGAGGACGCACTGGACAAATAGTGGGATATTTTGCAAACTAGCCCAAGATATCTTGGGATGATTATTTTGACTAAATATCCAGCTAATTGCAACTGCAGGCTGATGAAGATGCAAATCGGCTGGATAATTTGTGAGCGGGATATTTCAAATAGCCGGTTATTTGGCAATCTCGAGCTGATGAGGACAGGCGAACGAAACGTATCTCAAATAAATGTGATATCAGATTTATCATTTCACATTTGTAGGAGATGGAAAATTGGTCCAAAATGTTATGGCCTGCAAGATAACCTAGAAAGCCAACACAGGAATATTAACAACTCACACAAAAAACTAATTTAGGGATGATTACAGGATATTTGCAATGTCTTTTAGCCAAGCAAAGAAAGAAACATGGACAAACAAAAGAGGGAAATCTTTAAGTCAGTATTAAAACACTCAACAATAATTCTTTTTAGTTTAACCTTTCATTTTTCCCCAGCCCCCCTTCCCCAAAAAGAAATAACAAATATTTTCTTTAAAGCGATACCTGTGTAGTCTGTGCCAATATGTCTAACTAGTTTATTATGTACTAGGTTAATAAGGAAAAGTAATTTAATATTTTTTAAACATCACTTTATTGTTCAGAACTTGCACAACAAAGGAGAACAATAGCCCAGGACAATTCCATTTTACTGGAAAATGCAGGGCATTAAAAGTACATACATGTAAAAATACAGTGAATAATGTTATGTAACATAAAAAAAAAAAAAAAACTTATTTTACAACATAGTGAAAGCTGAGGAGTTATGGATATTCCTAGCTAAAGATGAAATAAGAGGAGCTAAATATTGAAATTTCATTTGATATATCAACTTAATAAATACGAAGCATACATAATGAGTATTATAAGAGTTTGATTTGAGTTAATGTTTAATACAAGAGGATTCTATCAGTGCCAGGCAATGAAAAGAGGCGAGCAGTAGAAAGGAGATATAAGACTGGTTACAAGGTGTATTAACCAATTTGTGTGTGTGAGTAATTACATACTTGAAATGCGAAGGGGAATTTTGGTTTCCCATTTATTGGCATTCTTTGAGTAGTAGATGACAAACGAAGAAACAATAGATAGTTTGGATAGAGTCTGTCGAACTTGTTTCAAATTGACAGGTTTTCCAATTTCTTTCAACAGCTGCTTTAGCCTCGTCACATTGTCTGGCGAAATATGACCTCTAGAGCCGATTTCCAAAGGAAGATACACCACAGAATATCCATTAGCCTGTATATTAGCCACTATACAAAATCTTGATGCAAGTTTTTTTTAATCTATAGCTAAATTTAAAGAACAACATCCATATAATTTATAACGATAGTAATTTCAACTTACCCCTGAATGTAATACAATATGCCAAGAGTGATTAAAAGATGAACAGGGTAAACCCAATTAGATCCGATTCACACGTCAAGCAAAATTCAAATCCAGAAGTCCCTGCATGGACTGAGCTTCCATTGGCTGTGCTTGCACTGGAGTTTCCTTGGCTTATGAACCCATGACAAGTCTTGTGACTGAATGAGAGGACTGGCTGAGCGACTGACTGAGCTGAGTGAGCCAGTTGGTCTGCTTGGCTCGACTCGGGTAGTGTGCAGCGTGCATTCAGACTACAGGAAAGTTATTTGAAATTCATGTGAGTTGAGTTGGTCTGCTTGGCTCGGGCTCGGGAGAGTTCACATATGGGTACTGTTCGTGAGAGAGTCATTTGTTGGATGGGGGGGGGGGGGGTGGGGGGGGGTAGTGTGCAGTGTGCATTCAGACTACTGGAAAGTTATTTGAAATTCATCCCAGATAATTAATACGTCATGTAAAGAAACAATGCATAGTGAAAGAGGTGTTCACATATGAAAAGGTATCGTATATGGAAGCTTGTTCTGAATAATTGACATGATAGTTGGAAACCCATTAATGTGCGCTCATGATTAGCCCCGCCCATTTGTTCGGTTTCGTACTTTCACATTATGGAAGTGGACCCTGATTCTTTATCTGGTTTTCGATTGAAACGATGTATACAACATTTTATTACGTGTTATTCAGACTAGAAATAATTTAATAACTTATGGTATAGCTACATGTACATATAATCATGTATACAATAATTTTTGCTTGTCTGAATAGGGGGATAGATAGAGAGAGAGAGAGAGAGAGAGAGAGTCCATGGTGTTATGATCAGCTGGATGTGTGGTTGAGCGTCTTTTTATAGGTTGTGGAGGGTGGCACGCACTGATGGAGGTTTGTGCGGTGGGACGTCAGTCTCACTTTTGAAGCAGAGGGCTGAGGGGTATGGGGGGGGGGGGAGGATTGCGTAATGAGGGAAGGAGCAGCTAGGACAATGATTTTTACAAGGTGATTTGGATGAGAATTTTAGAGATGGATGCATGTAGTAAGATAGATATGGATAGTGAGATAGATCTAGACAAACAAATGAAAACAACTTTGAGGAAGAGAAAGTTTGGCATTTCGACATATCAACACAATTATCGTATAGATTTGAGCAAAGATATGTTCATTGTGCGGTTTGACGTTTGGGAAGAAAAGGAAGGAAACAGGAAGAATTTATCGCTTCCTGTATACTGCTCTCCTATTTCTAAATTGTAGGGTGCAGACAAATCTTGGGTGAAACTGATGAACTTATCATACATATCGTGTTCATATTTCAATTATATATAAAATCACCACACGCAAGTTTGTGATGAAATTATTATGAATATAAACAAACATCACAATGCTGTTGTTTTTTGCCTTATCAAGTTAAATTTTAGCATTATATTACCAATATTTCTAAATGATGTTGTAATTAAGGATAGCACTGAGTGGCATGTTTTCTATTTGTTTTGTATATTTGATTTCAACTGTGAATCATAAATGTAGTTCCTTATATTGAAACTTCTTCCTAAAAGTTTGAAAATAGTACAACATTCACTGTTATTTACATTCATTTCCAAAGTGAGTCTCCAGATTAGAATTTTCATTGAAATTTCATTTCAAGATTATAATTATACTGTCTTCCTAATAATAACCAGATCCTGTTACCCACAAAATTTCTCTGTAGATCTTGGTTTGGTTGCATTTACTTGATTCATTATATTTTTTATACAAAGGAGTCATAAGAATTATACTACATGTATAAGTGAACTATCCAGAGTATCTCAGGTATGAGAAAATAATTATTGTGAATTTAGTGGTTCACCGTAGCCCACGCTGTGTCCGCAGCATTTACTTGTTTCATTTATATATGAGTCATAATAATAGTATAAGTGAACTGAGAGTATCTCATGTATCAGAAAATAATTATTGTCTGCTCAGTGGTTAGCCCATGCTGTGTCAGTAGGAGAAATTGACTTTGAGTTTCAGATGAAGTTGAGTTCTGGTCATGCAGTCGCATTGTGAAAGAAATCGTCTGGAAGCAATCGAGAAAGTTTGGTTATGTAGTGCATGATGATTGATGCGTTTTGCAAAGTTTACAAAATTATCAAATCATCACAATGATGAGAAATTGACACGGTCTTGCTCGAAATTACTGGCATTGCACCCAGATATTAGTCGATTGAATTACAGTGTAGACTTGCACACATGGTATGGTTTAGTCTTTTCATCTATTTTTTATCCTTGTGGTAATATGACAGCATTTGGAGAAAAATCTTAAAAGAAGGAACATTTCTTCTCTAATACTCTTCCAAACTGGAGTGAAAGGAATGAGAAAGCCCCCAAATTAATAATAATTAATAATAATAAAACGGTGCTTATAAAGCGCTTACCACTGAAGTCTCTAAGCGCTATAACAAACAAAATACAATGACAAACAATTATATATTAAAAAAAATAATAAAAAAATAAACCTACAAATTACAATACATATGAAATATACATCAATGTATAAGACAAGTTTTGAATTGGTTGACGGTTTTCGACGTGCAAAGGTCGTTTGTTCCAAAGTTCAGCAGAAGCTTTGCAAAAAGAGCGATGACCAAAGAAAGAGTTGACACCGAAGTAGACACAAGGTTTAATTGTCATCATCACCAGAATGTAACTATCTCTTTAAAGATGCACACATGGTATTTATTTGTCCCTTCTGATGCTGGCTTCCAAGTCTCCATAACTTTCGCTTTCAATTTCTTCAAGATGAATCTCTCTTCCTGTCCATCTAATTGTATTCATCATGATCCAAATAAAATTGTGGATTTTGTATTGGCCTTAAGAGTCACAATGTTGGTAGAAGAAGCGTCCAGAGGGACATTATTAGACCATTCAATTTGCGAGTCAGCTGTCTAGGTGACAATCCCTAGCTGACAACAAAGGAAACATGACAAGCAATATTTGGAGTAGGACAATTTAGAAATTTTATGAGAAATACCCTTTGTCTCGTTGAACAGTTTTATTGATTTTGGTGATCTTGGGAGAACTAAGAGTAAAAAATTAGGCCAAAAATTGGCCACATAATGTCTCATAACAATTGATCAGGAATTGGAAGTTGTTCTGTTATAGTTTTACAATGCCATGTGGGTCATTGAATTATTCGATTTTGGTGACTCCCTGAAAAATATGCGTGAATCCCCCCCCCCCCCCCCCTCTCTCTCTCTTAGTACCATTGTGTGTGTCCTCATTAGCCCCTGCAAGCAAAGAAGAGCTCAAGATATTAGACCGATTCTCGAGATATAGACAGAGTTTGAGATTTCTCTTCTCCATTTGTAGTTGAGCGATATCACTGCTCAAAGAATTAGCTTGAGCTACAGCTGTACTAGAGCATGATAGTCGTAGTGTTTCTTCTCTAGGAAATTAGCCATTAAAGGTACTATGTCCCTTTTGCAGCCAACCTCAAATTCTGTAGAACTTTACAGGAATTATGAATATGTCATGTATGTCCTATCTGTGAAATTTAAACGTTAGCAGTGTCCTAATATTCAAATTATGCAAGGAAACCTGTTTACTTACTAGACTTCACTGTCAGACACTATTGAGTGACTGACAGGCTTTTCTCCTTCTCTGGTAATAACATACATAAAATGAGCTGTAAAGGGTACATGGGCATTTGTCTATATCAATAACCCACTTCTTGTGATGGCCAAAATTATACTGATTGAATCTTTGCGCAGCATAAAACGTATGACCATTCGGTACAATGGTCTGAAAATCAAGACTATTACTTATTGGCTCTATAGCTCCTAAGTCAATTTGACAACTAATAGTTGTTATTTTCCCACTTGAAGACTTTTTCAAGCCCCACTTTCTTTAGGGAAGTTCTAGATTAGTATTATCTTTCAAATGCCGTTGGAATTTAACCTTTTCATTTTTTGGGCCTGCAAGTGGGACATATAGGTAGTACCTTTAATTGACCAACTTTGTGATCTCATTGAAGAAAACTCGAGAGGACTATAGCCCAGTTCACACGAGGGAGATAATCATATAAGCCCAAAGAAATGTATATGATACAGGTAACCATAATATCAAAAGGGTGACTTCGCATTTGTTCTAACATCTATTAAGAACAGTTGCTCTTTGCTTTATTTCATTAAAGGAAATGGGTTAGGGTTAGGGTTGCAATTGGGTTTCATTTGAGGTTTTGGGTTTGGTAAGAACTAAGTTGGCTAGTCAGTGTATGCAAGGAGTTGTAGTGTAGGGTGTTGCCTGTAGAACTATTGTGCATAGCTAGAGAGAGAGAGATAGATAGATAGATAGATAGATAGATAGGTAGATAGATAGATAAATAGGTAGATAGGTATGTAGGTATGTAGGTATAGATAGATCGATCGATAGATAGATTTAGATGAATAGATTATAGATAGATAGATAGAAAGATAGATAGAAAGATAGATAGATAGATAGATAGAAAGATAGATAGATAGAAAGATAGATAGATAGATAGATAGAAAGATAGATAGATAGATAGATAGAAAGATAGATAGATAGATAGATAGAAAGATAGATAGATATATAGATAGAAAGATAGATAGATAGATAGATAGATAGAAAGATAAATAGATAGATAGAAAGATAAATAGATAGATAGAAAGATAGATAGAAAGATAGATAGATAGATAGAAAGATAAATAGATAGATAGAAAGATAGATAGATAGATAGATAGAAAGATAGATAGATAGATAGATAGATAGAAAGATAAATAGATAGATAGAAAGATAAATAGATAGATAGAAAGATAGATAGATAGATAGATAGATAGAAAGATAGATAGATAGATAGATAGAAAGATAGATAGATAGATAGATAGATAGGTAGATAGAAAAATAGATAGATAGATAGATAGAAAGATAGATAGATAGATAGAAAGATAGATAGATAGATAGATAGAAAGATAGATAGATAGAAAGATAGATAGATAGATAGATAGATAGATAGATAGATAGATAGATAGATAGATAGATAGATAGATAGATAGATAGATAGATAGATAGATAGATAGATAGATAGATAGATAGATAGATAGATAGATAGATAGATAGATAGATAGATAGATAGAAAGATAGATAGATAGATAGGTAGAGAGGTAGGTAAATATGTATGTACCGTATATAGATGGATAGATAGATAGATAGATAGGTTTGTTTGTAGGTAGAAAGATCATATAATTTGTCAATGTTGTAAAAGAAAAGTTGTAATGGAGGATGTGATGAGATGTTTGTTAGTTTATTTAGTTATTAGGCTGTTAGGGGTCATGTGGTGGAAGTGTATGTGTGTTTAGAACTTTAGACAGGTAATAGAGATCGTTTTCATTCATGTTTTTGTTTCTGGTTTGCTCATTATTTCCTCACTGGACATATGACACTTTCAGTTCAGATATTATAGGCCTATATGTATATCTTTTATACTTTCTTGTAACAAGATTTGAAGATATGTAGGCCTCACATACCTATTTTTATAGTATGTATTTATGAACCACCATGAAGAGTTTTGGAGTTAAAGTTGATACTCTAAGCAAATAAATGTCCCTTAATTTGTTACCTACGGCAAGTATATGTTATTTTTAAGTTTTTCAATTACTTAGTATATCACAAAAAAAATCTGTCTACTCGAAATCCTCAATTGAAATGTCTAAAATACCCGCCTCTCTTTGCATAGAAAATCAGTCACGGCGCTGGTCTACTATTTATGACCTCACGTCCGGGAGAGAGTATATTCACGTACCCGGATGTTCCATAGCAAACATGTGCAGAGTGATACGATTTTCTGCATATTTTTGTTTCAAAGGCTGAAAAGTCTAATAAATCATAATTCTATGTACAATTCTTTACCTTCCCCCAGTACTTCATAGTATTAATATCAATTCCCCTTTTAAAAATTATGACATATACATGCCAACGATGTGCTATTAGTCGATATTTTCACCATGTAAGTTTTGTTTTGGTGTTGAAATCGGCCCAGGCACGGAGTGAACAGTAGCTGTCTACCCATGCACAGTTCATTACCATACACTACAGCGATCTCCCGATGGTTTCTTCTTCCTTTTTCCCATGTCTTTCGCCTTCCTTGGCCCTGAACATCCTTCATCTACCAATTCTGACACCGGTAGTCAGGAGCAAGTCTTTGTTAGTTGTTTTTCTTAGCTGGCAACGTCGCTTTCATTCTCTTGCAATTGCCGATAAACATATAACTAGCGCACGTACCTTCTATCACAAGCAAGCAGCGCCTAGAGCAGCGGCTTGGTCTTACCTCCCGATTCTGCTCGCTTCACGAACGTTCATGCAAGAGCCGCATCACTCGCCAAAATATTATAGAGGAAGCGCGCTTGCATGATCTCGTTCAAGTTTGATATTTTACAACATAAAATGTTTAACTGGTACTGTATCCTTTTTTGAGGCAGTCACACACATCTATGATAAGTACTATCATAGTTCTAGACCTATTCGTTTTTACAAAACTGCTCATATACATCTGATGGCAATATAATGCATCCGCCTATTCATAAGTGCACGATTTAACTTTAATTCCTAAGCAGTAAACTTGTCTTAAATCTCTACTAAAATAGGTGAATATGAGGATATAAAAAGAAATCAGCGACTGGAAAATGTTGCTTCGTTATTCTTCATTCAAATGAAAACAGAAAATCCATCAAATATACTCCTTAACAACAACAAATCTAAGCTCTGACAGGATAGCATTTACGTAGGGATATCACTGCCATTCACTCTCACTGAGCCCATGACTCCCGTTCGTGACGTCACGGATAGAGGCCCGACTCTACGTGCACTTCGGGTTTCAGACTTAGATATTTTGGTAGAGTTTACTCGAATAAATTCATTATTCTAAACTTGTTTTGTCGGGTGGACACCATTTGGTGTTATTATGGGGTTAAAAGCTTTCTATTTATGTAATTATCTCAGTATTTGGGATTGTCTTAGAGTATCAACTTTAACAAAAGTCAGAATGCAGTTTGCAAATATCCTGTATAGTATTGTTGTGAACGCCTTAGAATAAATTTTCAATATTGCCAGTAAAGTATAGAATTAAAAATAAGCCTGTTTAGTGTTTTTGAACTGGTTAGCAGCGATTAAAGTAAGTCAGTGGGAGGTGCACAATCAATTTCTTTTAAACTCTCCGACAAGCAAAAACAAAAGGAGGCCGGGGCATCACATTTTAAGATGCTAATTTAGGAACTCAAAGACAAAAGTGCATCACTTTGTTCAATGCCAAGAACACAATTAGGGGGCACATCTTTTGCATATTTAAGGAAGTTAAGTAATTTGTAAAGCGTGTGTTCAATTGTGGTGTGGTGTGAAACTGTCCGATAGAAAAAACACAAGTGAGCTCATGGAAAGGTTGGTCTGGAAGAAACTGTGATGGAAGTGGTATTAAAGAGATGTGGATTTATTTTAGATGGATTGGTCTTGTGTTTAAAAGGGAAGATGATGAACCTGTGAAAAGAGTGTGGGATCTGGAAATGGATGACATAAGAGGGAAAGGAAGATTGCTGAAGATTTCATTAGAAAGATATGGTGAAAGAGAAAGCAATAAATTTGGTATAAATTAGGAAGGTGCCCGAGACAAGAAAAAGTTGTGGGAGGGAGTGTCATCATGGCACAAAATTCAGAACCACCCCCCCCCCCCCCCCCGTGAGAAGATAGCTGACTTTAATAAGTGATGTTTAAATAACAAATTAGTATAGATTTACAAACATTGCGTTGGTTCATTTTTATCCTTGAAATGGAGAATCTTTTGCGTGTTATGTTATATTACTTGGGCAAGTAATTCTGAAAATTCAGTTGGTCATCTGACCATTTAGGCTGCTGTGGGACGTTGGGCAATTTGAAGTACCCTGCCTCTAAAGGCATCATTCTAAACCGCAAACAGGAGGTGGCAGGAACAGATCTTCAAAACAACAGGAGAGCCGGCCAACTTTCTGGAAGAGATTTATCAACAGACGTCATTAATAACCTCCTCTGAACTTACTCGAGCTTTGTAACACATGTGCTGGGAATAAATGGGTACAGTGAATGCTACAGTGAATAAATGGGTGCACAGGAGGCATGCGCCCCACCCCCACCCTTCTGCTGGCTTCAATCTCTTCATTGTAATTCAGGATTCTGGAAACCCTTTTCAAGAGAAAGTGCCAAGAATGATATTTTCAGAGATAGGAAGAGTCATCTGCTTTTTTTTCTTCTCCTCCTCCTGATGTGACAGCTGTACTACTATAAATATATCCTCATCAATCTTGTTTCTCGGTCGTTACCTTATGTTGTTTTTTGTTTAGGTTACGATACCATTCATGTGATAAGAATGTTTTATCTGCCAAAGATGTTCCATAAATGGACAGTTGTTGGGTAGTAGCTTGTTTCCACAATAGTAATTCATCCAAAAGCATTTTTTTAAATTTCTCCATTGTTATTAATCTTTTAAACAAAATTTCCCTTGGATGGATATTGTAACAAAACAAAGAATCCTTGGGGGAGGGGGGGGGGGGAACCATTAGCTGTACAGAGCCCCAGGAGGTGTGGGGAGGGGGGGGGGGCTCATTAGTGGGGAAAAACCATACTCAAATATTTAATTTAAAATGAAGTACTTTTTAAGGCAATAGATGGTATTCCAAGGCAGTCAAATGTCTGTATAATGATATCATCTGTTTAGAGCCAGAAGGACGATGACTCATAGTTCGTAACACAGAGGTTGCGTATATTGACCAAATTTTTGGCTAGAATCAGGTTTCTCAAACGCCTTTCAGGCAAATTTAGAAGGTGGTAAACACAAAGCCTTTTTTAAAGGTCTCTAGATATGGGCATATCTATATCTAAAGACGCAAAAAGGTGTGTTTTGAATGTGACATACAGTTTTGAACCCCACATACAAATCGGACCACCCAGGTTAAGAGTTCGGAGGCTAGCGCGCGCCATGTGTTGTGTACAAGCATGTGTGTGTAGTTGACCACCGAAAAACTGTCTGCTTCCCGGGTCAAAACAGCTGCGCAGACACAAGGCCTTTATTTTGAATCGTGAAAAGACGATAAACGCGACATCCCGCAAATCACTTTCGTATAGTGGGGTTCGATAGTGGGGTATGATAGTGGGGTACGATATGTAGATATCTAGTGGCAAGACCCAATAAACGCGCCCAACACAATTCTGTCTCCAAACAGACCATAATTACAAGGGCTATGCATGCATACCTGTATACATTTGGTAATTAATTTTTGTCAATTATAGCCGACTGATTACATAATAAGGATTCTGTAGCTTTCAAGTGGTAAATGATCTGTCTGCATATATGATTTTGGCTTGTTCTCTATTTGTAGCCTCACTGACTGACCCTCTTCATTCATTG
This sequence comes from Strongylocentrotus droebachiensis, assembly GCA_035222895.1. Taxonomy (NCBI): domain Eukaryota; kingdom Metazoa; phylum Echinodermata; class Echinoidea; order Camarodonta; family Strongylocentrotidae; genus Strongylocentrotus; species Strongylocentrotus droebachiensis. The sequence continues at coordinate 22,894 of JAVYIG010007126.1, forward strand.
TGCGGGCTCGTTCGTTCGTTCGTGTCTCCTTTAGATCAAGATAGTTATGTAAAGTTCCTTAATTAAAAGTAAATTAACTAAATTAAGTTCTTCCATCGCCCGATTGCTGCAATGGCCGTTTCATTAACAAGGGCCAGGTCGTCATCTGTGCATCCCGTTCCGCCGCACTGCAAGATGTGGTCCATCGTCTGAGTCTCTCCACAGTCGCAGAGAGTATCTCCTTCATGGGCATAGCCCCATCTTGCCATATTGACCTTACACCGCCCCATTCTTGTCCGCATTGGATTTAGGCATTGCCACTCTGGCCACTTCAGGTTAAGCCCTTTGATGAGTACGGGCTTGGCTGATGGTGGAGGATTCTGTTCAGGTGGTGGGACAGAATCGAGGAATTGTGCGGGCTGTTTACCTATCGTGTACTGGTGTACATTGGAGCATGTCTCGGAAATGTCATAATCATTACTGTCATAAAGTTTGGAGGAGCATCTCAATTAAAGGCAGAAATCCACAAAGGAAGTTTAAACCTGCACCATTGTCTAAACCACTACAGTGTACATGTAGTTTACATCCAGGGTGAAAAATAAAAGAGGGGGGGGGATCAAAATGAGGGCAAACCAAAGAACATAACTTGAAAGTTGGCCTAGGTTTCAAAGTTTATGACAAAGAACATGGTTTTTGTACCGTACTCTTTTTGTCTTTTATGATTGAATGTGATACCTGTTGAGTTCTCCAGGTATTTTGTGACAAAAAATATTTGATATTTCCTCTGGATGGTCATTTGAAGTCATGTGTTTATGTTTTGGCTTGGGGTCCAGCAGGTCCGAGATGATCGACACATGGGTGACCTATCCTTTCTTCAAGGATAAATCAATAGTGCAGTGTACTCTTAGAATTTCAATTGTTAATCACATTTAGATTGTGAAGAATGTCGGATATTATCATTGACATTGTGCTGTATGCATTCTTTCAACCATTTAGGTGTTGATCATATTTGTTTCTTAAGTGGATTTAAGTCATAGAAGATGGAGAAAGTGGCATTTTTTGTTATGGACAGAGAATTGTGGAAACACAAATGGGTTGTTGAGAGTGTATGATTTAGGTGAGAGAGATAAAGAGATCGAGAGAGCGAAAGAAAGAGAGAGAGAGAGAGAGAGAGAGAGCATAGATAGAGCAGATTTGAGGCAAGCAGGTGCAATGCAATATGTTGCCCTACATAAGGGGAACGTTTGTATGATAATAAGCCCCAAGATTCATGTCGTGTGTAAACTTGGCACTCTCAGTATTTGACTATCATTACCTTCCATTCCTGATACAAAACTTGCTCTGTTACTCTATCCCACCTCTTTGTTTTTAATCTTCTCTCATCTGCCCCACCCCCTAACCCTCTCTCTCTCTCTCTCTCTCTGTAAATTACCTGCCTGATTTTATGTTGTGAATTTACACATAGCACCTACAATTTAACACTCTACAAATTTGAAAATCAAGTAAGAGTCCCCTCCTTCCTCCCTGCATGCCTTTCTCCATCTCTCACTCCCCTCCCCCTCCATCCCTCACCCCCCCCCCCCTCACTCCACCCTCTCTCTCTCTCCCCTCCTCGCTCACCCCCTCTCTCTGTATCTATTTCTTGTGTATATGCATATGTATGTCATAGCATACCCAGCAACCACTATCAACAGATGAATTTGCAAGATATGGGTTATCAGGTGAACCTCTCAATGTTGGTTTGATATATCCAGGTGATATCAATAACTGAAAGTAGCAGACAAATCCAGTTGAGCTGGAAAGAGCCTCTTAAAGTCCAATTTATTCTGTACCCTGCTGTGTAATATAAAATCTATTTCATGAAGATCATTAGATCCTTGTTCCTTATGAAATGGAGTATTTTTCATCTCATAATTTTCTCATTTTTTTCTTCTATTTATTTTGTAGCAACTCCATGGCATACACAACCACTATCAGCAGATGAAGCAAGATATGGGCTTCCAGGATAACCTCTCCATGAAGCTGGTTCGAGATTCCATGGCTGATTACATAATACAGAGGTAAGCCTGACCCCTCATTATTATCATCATCATCCTCCTCCTCCTCCTCCTCATCATCATCATCATCATCATCACTCTTTTTCTTTTCTTTTTCTTAATTTCAGCAAAGACAAAATCAAGTAGACAGTGAAAACAAAACAACAGTAAGGTTTGAAGAGAGTCACTCACATGGATCCCTGGAAAGGAAAACAAAATGACTAAATAACTATAACCCGAAGATCTTCCTTCAATTCTCCCTGTTAATCCTCCCTGTTAGTCTGTAGCTTTAATGTGTTATGTGTTTAATGTGTTATGCATGGTAGATGTAATGTAATTGCCTTAATTTTAATTTGTAATGTTTTGCCCTAAAATTAATTGTATTCTATTGTATTTATATGCATTGACTAGATGTATCTGTGCTTATGTATTCTGAATTAATTGTAGGTTGATTAGTATATTAATTATAGTTTGTAAATATGATATTGAATGTATTATTATCTAAGTATTGCCAACTTTGTAAGGCGCTTAGAAACATTGTAATAAGCGCTATAGAAATATATTTATCTTCTTTTTCAATCCATGTGACTTTTTACATAAACAAATATCACAGAATAGCATGATACAAAAAATTATGTATTGCAAGTACAAGAAAAATAAAAAAGATTTAATGTCACATGATGTACATGAATATGTCTCTCCAAAATAAGAGAGAACACATGTACACAACCTAACATTACATAATATGGACCTGGAGAGGGAGCTGTGCAGCTAAATACCTGAATACCCTTGTTATTATATGACAAGAACTTCTTGAGGTATGAGCTTCAAACATGGTAACAGTATTACAATAGGAAGGTGATACAAGTACATTTTGGGGCGTAGTAGGTCAAGACCGTATAGTCATCAGTTGACATTTGATTATAGGCTTTTTGTTTCCATCGTGATATGTCACAAATAATTCCATCCATTTCCTATACTGAATTTAGGGCAAAGGTATATAGGAAACACATTTGTCTTGTTTTCTATAGCATGCCTCTCTATTTTCAAAAGTTATGTTATAGGTCAATGTAAGTTATCCACTGTTTAATGGTTTATTATTCTCAATTTACTCATTTTTGTATTGATGTATATCTTATCACATTGTTATTGAAGAAAAAGAAAGGAAGACTATTCACTTCTCATCTGTTTATATTTTGTCAGGATTCATGCCCATCAGGCTTCTGATGAGGACGAGGATGATAGCGAACAAGAACGGGAGGCTAACCCCGCCCAGGAGCGAGCTGCCAGGATTGCGCTCATCAAGAAGAAGTCTTTCGCTAACAAAGGACAGGTAAGGACAGATATTGAGAGTAGGAGGAAGAGGAGGTAGATGAGAAGGAGAGGTTGAGGAGGAAGAGGGGGATGAGAGGGGGAGGGAATGAGTGAGGAGGAGGAGGAGGAGGAGGAGGAGGAGGAGGAGGAGGAGGAGGAGGAGGAGGAGGAGGAGGAGGAGGAGGAGGAGGAGGAGGAGGAGGAGGAGGAGGAGGAGGAGGAGGAGGAGAGGGGGGGGGGGGGAGAGAGAGAGAGAGAGAGGGGGAGGGAGGGAGGGGGGGGGGGGGGGGGATTGTGGAGAGGTGGATGAAGGAGGTGGGGAAAGAGGATGATGAGGATGACATGATAGGGTTGACAATGCTGATGAGGAGGAAAAAAGCAGTAGACTGAGGAGTAGGAGGAAGATGATAGTGAATAAGAACAAGAAGATATCACAGCTCAGGAGGGAGTTGCTAGAATCGCCTTGATCAATAGAAGTCTGTCTCTATGGTGATTACACAGATTATCATGATGGAGAGTGTGAAGGCAGTGCAAATACATGTAGATGAATATTACCATTCCTAGTCTTCCTTCTACCAAAATATATCAGTGACATAAAGATGTATTTTGTTGTGAACCATTAAGTATATGAAATTCAATTCTCAAACAAATATTTATTTTTATCAAATATACTCTTCATAGCCATGCATTTATAAAAATATATGCTCTTCAAATGACTTGAGTTCAATGCAGTACATGATACTAATGAAGCATGCACCATTGACTATTCCAAATTTCCAACCCCTTTACACCACCTCCTTAATCACCATGGCAACACAGGGTTCCAGCTCCCAGCGTCACCTCCAGGAGGCTGCCACCACCTCTGCTTCCGAGGTGGATGAGAAACCCTCGCTCTCCCCTGCCAGGCCTGCCAGGCGGGGCCGCAAGAGGGCAAAGAAGATGCCGGGGAGGAAACCGGTTGAGAAAGACCGACCGGCCACTGAGATGGAGAAGAAGAAGGCGTGGTCCATTCTTCCGATGAGGAGGCTGATTGATGTGGAGGAGGAAGAGGAGGAGGATCATGATGAAGGTGATTACGCATGTTTTGCCTCTGCTCTTAGACCAATATTATTAATTTCAAAGTCATGAAAAGGCACTAAATATCAACAAACATGGTCTTCTACAACTCCAAATGACAAAATAATCCCAGCCATTAATTTTTTTTGAGCATTTGATAGCCAAAACCTTGAAAATTTTCGTCATTAAAAAAAATAAAAAAATAAAAAAAATACCTAGACCTAGACTACATTATAATCCAAGATGGCGGCCCACATGTTTTGCCTCTGCTCTTAGACCAATAATTTTTATATTATTGATTTCAAAGTCATGAAAAGGCACTTAATATCAACAAACATGGTCTACAACAACTCCAAATGACAAAATAATCCCAGCCATGAATTTTTTATGAGCATTTGATAGCCAAAAACTTGAACATTTTCGTCATTAAAAAAAAAAAAATTCTGCCGATTTGGTTGATATTCCGTTCCGATACCGATCAAAGGTGCGAGGGTGTCGCTCCGATCTTCCGATCTTCCGATCAGAGCCCCAACTTACAGGCTTAACTGGGGGATAGTTGTCGGGGGGGGGGGGTAGTTTACTGGGGGGTAGTTGTCGGGGGGGGGGGGGGTAGTTGTCCCTGGGGGGAAGTCTTCCTAGAGGGTGGTTGCCCTAGGGGGTAGTTGTCCTAGGGGGTAGTTGACTGCGGTGATTATCCGGGGGGTGGATGTCCAGGGGGTAGGCATCCTAAAACCGTACAGGTATGATGTAGATCTCTCTCTCTCTCTCTCTCTCTCTCCACCCTCTGTCTGTCTCTCTCTCTTTCCGTTACTCTCTCTCTCACAATTTTTAAAATTTTGTTTCATCATGTCTGCTTATTTCACAATATCACCAGTTTCATGTTTGATATTTTTGGATGATTACGTCTGTTAATTAACAGATCGAAGAAACCATTATCATCATCATCAACAGAATGTAATGAGATAGTGTCTGAAGATGTTTGTATTTAACTGAACATACTTATATAGATCTCCCTGCCTCATCTGTTTCTCTCTCTCTCTCTCTCTCGCTCTCTCTCTCTCTCTCTTGTATCATCTATACAAGCTAGCTTCAATCTCTATCTCTCTCTATTTATATGCCTGCTCCATGTCTATTCTTTTCTCCCCCTTTTTCTCTTTCTCCCTCTCTCTCTCTCTCTCTCTCTCTCTCATATCCTCTTCTATATAAGATTTCCACAATCTCTCTCTCTCTACCTCTCTGATATGCCTGCTCCCTGTCTATCCCTCCCTATCTCTCTCTTTCTCTCTCTCTCTTTCTCTCTCTCTCTCCCTTCTACTTTTCATAGTTACCCCTCTCACGACATGAACAAAAGTAAATTACCCGAGGAGGAATTATTACGTCATTCCATTTAATGAGACCCTTTTGTGCACAATGGTTCAGAGAATGAAGCAGCTTATTAAAAATTTGACAATTTACAATCGGAACATACTGTTTAGATCATTAATTTCTATTAATGTATACACCTCAATGGTTTCCTTTGCATGTTTTTCTCTACATATGAAGCACATGTACAAGATTATACTCTTCAATGCATTATATTAAACAATAACATTTTCCAGTGAATTTACTAACCTGTTGTCAACACAAAACTATATTGGGCTACATGTATTGTAGGCATATTGATACTTTACTTCTGAAACAAGATTCAAAATGGATTTATTTATTGATTTTTAAAAAATATTTTAGAGGCAAGGTTATGATTTTGTTGGGGTTAGGATTAAGATCAGTGATGACTGATAACAGATGATTTTTTTTTCTCGCATCAATTTGACAAAAGTCTCAACAAACAGAGAAGACGCCTGACCACAGGCACATGGAAAAGATCCAGCTAGAATGCTTCTCGAACTTCTCGGTGCACTTACTTCCCATTAGCTGAAATAAAGAAAAGGGGAAATATAAAGATTTGTTAAACATATAATTTTTTTTGGAAAGTATTTTTTTGCTAGCTGTACTATCCTCACAATGTGCATTCACTGATTGCATTTCAGAAATAGTAATGTCATATGATATGGTGTGATTCTGCTAGCGAGATAATGAAGAGGTGTATATGTGCACTCTTAAAGCAGTGTAGAGTTGGGTACAATTTTGAACATAAGAGGTAATTATTTCATTATGTTATTTAAAAAAATCTTATTTACAAAGTCTTTTTGACCGAAATTATGCGCACTTAAAAGCCTTCTTGTGTCATGCTTGTCGAGTACTCCTTAATTTGTAGTCTTTAAAACAACACACTAATTGATAATTACAATGCCGGTTACCATGACCATCGGAAATATCACCAATAAAATTGTTATGCCTGTACTGCACATTCACAAGTAATATATCAGCGTTAAAAGTATTGCTATTATTAACTTAATTATATTACGTTAAAAATGGCATTAATCATTTTGAGGCTGATAACGGAGGTGGTATAAATTACAGCGAAAGAAATATTATCTTGCCAACTTTTCAAGTTTGTCTTCCTTGACTTTTCTCATTTTCATGACTATGTGATGAAGGTGTGGAATTGAAAAATTAAGCGGTGGATTATTATCATTGATAGATGGAGCATTCTATTTCTTATGCATTTTTCTTTAGATTTTGAAATATTGTTCCTACCTCCGCCACCCTGTAACATCATTAGTTGATGTTCATTCAAGGGGGTGCCAGTGGGATAATAAACCTCCTCTACTGCAATACAAAAATAAAAGACAAAAAATGATCGAAACAACAATAAATCAATCTAATCAAAACAAACAAATTTGGTTGGTAACTAAAGTTATCACGGAATATCATCGGCCAGGCAGGATAAGAAGTGATAAAAAGTATCTTTCTGAAAGTGCAAACTTTCTACAAATCTGGTCGGATTATGTCAAAACATCATTGCCATGTTGGCACATTTCAATATGTGACCGCACAAGCATACGACTATTGCAATTACTTTAGGTTGGTTGTTTTGTAATCGTATTTGTTTAGTTGGTGAATAACATTAGAAATAAATTGCTTACTGCTGATCTGCTTCTCCTCGGCACTCAACGCATTGGAATTGTCGATCTCATCTTCCTGGACTAAAGCACTTGCTGCCACGGCCAAGGCAATCAGAAAGTAGAGAGCAATCATGGTTTTTGACGCCATTTTGAAAGTCTAAGGAAAATAGCATACCGGTAAACATGTAATACATTTTGATCATTTGGTCAAAGATACGGTGACATTGCTACACAACTAACAATGTCAGCATAGAATAGTGACGTACTGAAACTTTCCTATTAATACCACTCATCAAGAATGAACAGAAAGCCAAAATTGAACAGTATAAAGTTATAACGGAAACTGAATGCGCCAAAAATAATGGGCTTCAAGATGACAGGCTGCCAGAAAATAGGGAAATTGCAGTTTACTGTGATGAATGCAAGCCGGAAGGCTTTAGAATGTCTACATTCAATCATATTCTCTGCTTTCCGAAACCAAACAACTGAGAATGTTTTGAATGCCCTGTTGAAAGACGATGTTCCTGCCCCTTTCTGCACTGCTGTCAGTGCATGCACTTAACGGCTTTACCCCCCACCCTCCTTGAGAATACGATGATAAAGATTCAACGCATAGTTTCGTTTTCAAAGAATAGAAGTAGGACAATGTAATGTCTTTAAAATGCTATCAAGGCACAGAAAATATTAAGAAATTGAATTTAATGAATGATCTGACAACTAGTGCTTGACATACTTCCTTGTTACATAAAGACTCATACTCAAGTAAAGCTAATGTCAGTGAGCTCTGGTATGGGAATCGTATTTTGAGAGAAATTGCTATGATTTATTCTGGATTGTTTATCCTGCAGCAGATTTCCTTATATTCATATGCCCATTTCTCAGCCACTATACATTTTCTACAAAAATTATTTTGCACATGTCATTTATTTGTAATCTTGAACATTCTGTGTAAGTTTTGTTGGATTCTGTGAGAATTTATTTTCTATATTTACCAGAACTCAAGATTATCTTTAAAGGGAACCAAAACCTTCATACTAATTTACTTTTATTGTAAAGTTTAAGATATTTGAATAAAATCAGTGAAAATTTGAACAAAATCCGGCGGGCAAGAAATAAGGAAGTTAAAGCTTTTTTTAAATGACTAGTCACTAGAGGGCGATATTCAATTTGATGACATCATTTGTGGACAACTCTCCATGCCTTTTGTACATCAAATTTCATGTTTTTCCTTCTTTCTTGTGATTGAGATAATCTACTCCCCTGAAAGCAAGGTATAGAATGCAAAATGATATTCTACTTCACATGTTATAAAGTTGGATCAAGAACACAAATAAATACGAAGAAAACATAAGAACTGTGAAATTTGAGGTACAAAATGTATTTTGCGTACAACCCTATGAGAAATCTGATTCCTGGTCGTGTATAAAATGTATACGTTAATCTCCTAATTCTGGCACAATATCAAGTAGCCCCATTTCTATATGATGTTAGTCTCCATCCCAGACGTTTATATTTTTCCAGTTGTATGCCATGTTTACGTCTCTCCCACGGACATAGAATTGTTTACATGTCTATAACTTTTCTCTTTCTCCATTATAGTAAATATTCAATTCTGTTTATGCTGGAAATATTGAATGCATCGTTTTCCATTGCATCTCTCTCTCTCTCTCTCTCTCTTCTAGCTCTCTCTTGCTCTGTTTCCCTTCCCCTCTCTTGGTCTGCCCCCTCTAGGAGAGGGGGCAGTTGATCTGTTTCTCTATTTGTATTCTAGTACATCTCTTTCTCTCTCTCTACTCGTTTACCCTCTCCTTCTCTCGATCTGTCTCCGCCTCCTTTCTCTTGCTCTATTGCCTCCCTCTTCTTCTATTGTCTCCTGGGCTCTGTCTCTGCCTCTGTAGCTCTTTCTCTACTCTCTCACCCTCTCGCATTCCCGCCTATGGCTCCTGTTCTCCCTCTTTATTGTCTTGGGATGTTCCTTCATTTTCTCTAGCTTTTTCCTTTGCCCTTTGTAGTCTTATTTCACCCCTACCACGTTTCCTTATACTATCCTCTCTCTCTTTTCAAGTGCATGTATTTCGATTCCTCTTTTATCCCTCTGTCAAGCTCATGTATTTTTCACATGACTCCCTCTCTTCTTAATATCTATCTATTGCCATACATCTCTCTCTCTCTCTCTCTCTCTCTCCTCAACTCTCTATTTGAGATCCTTTAAAAAAAACGTCTATACTACCTCATTCGTCGTTAGTGACGAATTCTTATCTCGTTAGTTTTAAGTTTCTCTCTTCACATTCTCTTACTTGGTAAGTGAAAAGGTACTTTTTGTTTTAGCGCTCCTAAATAATCGTTATCATTATCAATACAACAAACTGACGCAATCAGAAAGACGTCTCATGTGCAACAGGCATAACGTAAGAGTTGTAGGGCCTACCTGATTTTTGCAGTATTCGAGCAGAAGTCTGTGAGATGATGATATACTTTCTTGTAGCTTGATGTGACGGAGTGTCTCTATATCCAGCTTTCTGTTGAATACTGTCTAGATAGCTTCTAGTTTTATGGAATATCACAGCCTGCAGTGGTCAACTGCTCGTAACCAACAAGTCACTGCATAATTGAATATATAGTATTCAACAACATATGCTGGTGGATAAAACTTTCAAAAATTGTAATAAATATGACCTCAGAACATATTGTTTGCTAGATTGAGTAAATAACAAAGCGCCGTTCGTAACCGACAAGTCACCACATTAATTTGAACGAATCAATCACCGTCAAAGAATTGATAAATCATTGCTCTTGTTGGGCAGTATTGATGCTTATACTTGTCCCATGGTAAGATTAACCTGTTGATTATACTGAATTATCTTATTTCCATAGGCTTAACACAGGACCACCAGGTTCCAGTAAGCAATGGGTTAAAGGTAAAGACCAGTATTGGAAGAGCCCCAATTTCAAAAAATGAAATGGAAGCTCTTATTACCAATCATGTGAAAGAATATGTTTTGACTAATACATGATGATAAAAAATTTGCCTGAAAACCGCCTACTAATTGATATATTTGGTAAATTTGTTTCTCTCATGGTCGTGTGAGAGATATAGGGTAGTCCCATATACATCTTTCTGTGTATAGTGCTTGTAACTTTACGAAGAATGGGCCAAATTTCTTATCATTTTGATGATTCCAGAACCTTGCAGATGCTAGATGCTAGATGATCAACCTTTTCTGATCGATTCCACAACGTTTCTTTCACAATGCAATCGCATGACCATAACTGGTCTTTACCTTTAACTCTAAATTATCATTTTCATTATAGCTAGAAGTATCTTTTGTAAGGAATTCCATACAGTTTCCATCACCCATACAAAGTTGCATCCCGTAATCTTTTAGACTAAGTTTTTAACATGTTTTTTTGAAGATTTTATTAGTATCTCAAGGTATTTTTCCTTTAAAAGCAATTATGTGCAGTTATCTATGTACATTCCACATTGTTGTATACTCATTCTAATCTTTCTGTGCAGACTCTGATGTTGAGCAAGGCAGGAAGAAGAAGAAAGGAGCCAAAAAATCAGCTGCTAAGAAAGGGGCTAAAGGTGAGGATAATATTCATAGTTCAGAGGTCATTTTTGTTTCTGTCTCTTGTTTAAAGGTACTATGTCCCATTTGCAGGCCCCCAAAAATGAAAAGGTTAAATTTCAACGGCATTTGAAAGACAATACTAATTTAGTATTTCCCCCAAAAAAGGGGGGCTCGAAAATGTCTTTAAGTGGGAAAATAACGACTAATAGTTGTTGAGCCAGTAAGTAATAGTCTGATTTTTCAGACCATTGTACCGAATGGTCGTACGTTTTATGCTGCGCAAAGATTCAATCAGTTTAATTTTGGCCATTACAAGAGATGTATTATTGATGTAGAAAAATGCTTATGTACCCTTTACAGCTCATTTTATGTATGTTATTACCAAAGATGAAAAAAGCCAGTCAATCACTCAATAGTGTCTGACAGTGAAGTCTAGCAAATAAACGGGTTTCCTTGCATAATTTGAATATCAGGACACTGCGTACGTTTAAATTTCACAGATAGGACATACATGACATATTCATAATTCCTGCAAAGTTCTACAGAATTTGAGGTTGGCTGCAAAAGGGACGTAGTATCTTTAATAATGTCAAAGTTTCCAGTTTTACAAATCTGAGATGCATGGCCCTACGTGTTATCAGTGTAATATTGAAGCCCAAACAAATTGCGCTTCAAGATGACCATGAAATGCTTAAAAAAAGTAAAAAAATCTTTGAGAGACCGGTTTTACCATACTCATTTTACCCAACAGACTGTTCTGTTATAAAAACTGCTGGGAAAACGGTTCCAATCATAAATATCTTGATAATCAGACAGGCGATCGACTTGCTAAAGTCATGGGATTCCTGACTGACCTAAAGGTTTATAATTATGATGATTGCAGCATGAGCTTAATCCAGGAATTTGTTTAGAATCTGAGACAAAGATACCCAATCCCTTTAAAGTCAATCATCAATATGCTCTGTATATTGTATAAATTACCATTATGCTCTATAAAAGTCACATGAATATTTGATTATATAATGTCATACATCTATTATGAATTCCAACAATTTAAGCAATCCTTTTGGAGTTTTTCACTTAAATTTGAAGAATAGGCCAATTTTTCTTCATGCACAACAATTGGATATGAATTGAAATATATTGCTTTTTCCTTATTATCTAAAGTCTATTCAGAGCCTCTAATCTTAAAGCTAAGTTGGTATTAAGGTTGCTGGTTTGTAGTCTTTTCTTGGAATAATACTGGGGTTGCTTGTATGTGTCAGGATTTCACATTCAGGATCTATATATATTAATTGTTGATTTTTTTTCTCTCACAGGAAAGAAGAGCTCAGAGAAGAAACCAGATAAGGGGAAGAAGAAAAAACAGAAGAAGAAACCAAAGAAATCTGAGTTGGATTTATTTACAGCAGAAACATCCGGCGATGATATGAGTGAGAAAAATGGAAGCGCAACATCAGGAACGGAGGACGCAGGGTCATCACCACGGAAACGGCGAGGTCGGAAGAGAAAGAGGGGGTCATCTACGAGCGAGGCTGAAATCAGTGATGGGAAGAGGAGGAGGAAGAAGGAGAACATGTCTGAATCTGATGGGCAGAAAGATAGATGGACTGAGAGTGATAGAGACGAGTTGAGCTCGACAAAGGGGGAATCCCCTCAAAAAGGCAAATTCCCCCAAAAGGGGAAATCTACCATAGGACAGACTGCAAGGATTTCCTTCGTTGACTCTGATGATGAGTGTTTTTCTCCTGAGACATCAACACTGGCTAGGAGTGAAGATGAGGAGACTGTTTCTTTAAAGCGGAAGAGACGGGGGCGACCTAAGAAGTCGGTCATGCCAGAAGAAGACGTGACAGCTTGGAGGAGTGTCTCGGATGATGCTAGTAACCATGACGATCATCGTCACAGTGATGGTTTGGTTAGCGATGGTGGAGCTAGCACGGGCGACATTGGACAGGTTAACACAGGTGTCCAAGTGGACGTAAGGCAAGAAGGACCAGAACCGGTAAAGAGATCACCCCAGAAGAAAGTGTTACTTGGTTTGAAAAAGACACGATCACGAAAGGACCCTGAAGTGGAGGAATCGGAGAAGGGATCGGGCAGTAAAGAGCAAATGGTGGAGGGAGGGGTGGGTGTGGAGGTGAAGGGCGTAGAGAAAACACCAGAAAAAACGAGCAAGGGAGAGGAAATGAAGGGACAGATAGAAAGATCCCCAAGGAAATCCACAAGGCCAAGGAAAGTGGTAAAGTACTAAGAGTTGATCATTTGTCAAGGATGAACTTGGAATGAACAAAGTTTTCCCCATTGTCAGTTGGTGTCTGAGCTTGCGAGCCCGTTAGTTTGATGGTTTGGCAATTGGTTGATCAAAAGACTGTTATGTGAAGTAGGCAGGTCTTATCAAAATCTTGGTCTGATCTTGATAATCACTTAAAATGGTCATCATGTTCTTTTAAACATCCCTTTATTAGTTTATGATAATAATAATCATCATCATAATCAGTAATATCAACATCGTAATCATCAACCTAATTTAAAACGTGTAACCTATTCTAAACTTGGGGCACTAGTGAAAAAAGGGTATGAAGAACAATACAGTAAATCTTATGTATAATTACTCTGTAGTTTTCAAGATAGAGTGATTTATTATCAGCGACATTTTGCTTAGGGCAAAATCTTTCGCCTACATTCCAAGGAAATGGGCTCAAGTTGGTAACGACATTTGCAAAGTGCACAACAGTGTGGGCGCACCAGTTACACACAATTGTGTAAGTAGCCCAATGACAAATTGCTCGGATCACAAGTGGATGTGTTATAGAGCTGAAAAATCTTTCAACTTACAAAAACAAATCTAAAAATTGATATTTGGACCCAAAATCGAGCTGACATTTTGCCATACTATTCATTTTATTTTTGTTTCATTCAAATATGTGGATGAAATTTATCTATAAATAAATTATACTCCTTTTTTTTCTCAAAGGAAGAGTTTTGTTTTTAAGAAGTTTGCTAATGTTTGTCATCATTCTGTGACTGTAGATTCGTTCCGAAGGTGCAGTTTGTAAAAAAGTGAGAAGATGAGGGGGAAATAGAGGGCAAGTGTAGACCATGCAGGGACAGAGCCATCTATACACAGAGTTTGGCCAACCTGGTTCGAGTTGGGTACAATCTGGTCATTACTGCTAGGTTGGGCAGGCACAAAAGTGAAGACTATACGGCATGTTGTGGTCAACTGAAACCAAGTTAGCCAAACTCTGTGTGTAGATAGCTCTGTGCAGAGACACAGAAAAGAGGTCAATCAGATAAGACAAATCAACAGTGAGAGAAGAAAAAAAACAGAAGGGAGAGAGAGGGGGGAGGGAGACAGAGAGAGAGGGGGAGGGAGACGGAGAGAGGGGGGGGGGTAGAGAGAGAGAGGTGTAAAAGAAGAAATGAAAGAAAGAGAGGCGAGAGAAACGGGAGAGGTGAACTGAGATTACAAACAAGTAATGCATCCAAAGAAAATTATTGTATTTTGAAAAGTTGTGACGTTTCTTTTTAATCTTTCTATATTACATTCCTACAAAACTATACAGAGTCTGAAATGATACACACCATTTACCCAACATATAGATTCTACAATCACTGACAGAATTTGATAGCAACACTCTTTTGACAATTTATAAAATCTTTTCTTCCATGTACCATTAAAAAATTGTTAGACCTTTTGCTCTTTAGACTGTACACATATGGACAATTATGTAAATTTCAGATTAAAACCAAATTGAGCAAATTCCCTGCCAAAATGCCCTGGACTGAGTTTCGCATGAACAGGTTATTAATGGATCTGAAGAACTACTAACATGCAAACATGTACATGAAGATGTAGTTTATTTCAATATTTCAAGAGATCTTGTTGGTTCTGGTAGTTTCTCCTTCATCATCTTATAACCATTCCTTTCATATGTTTATAGGTAAGATACAATATAAAGCTCAAAATTAAGTACAAATTTGATTGGCAATATGGTAGATATCACTATACAGCTATCATTAGGGAATGTTGAGCGCAAAGATATGACATAAAAACAAACTATCTTTCTGAAAATATAGTAAAAGGCACATAGTTGTACAATAATACATGTAACAAAATGTCAATAAAATATCCAAACTATGCTTCTAACACCAAATCTAACCTCCTGTTATATATATTCCTATGTAGTTCTCCTCTTTTCAATAATAAATTTCTTTATAAAGCATGCAATAACGCAGAAATTAATATTATGCCACATTTTGTACAAGCTTGACTTCATTATGTATGAAGAATTTGATATGCAATTTGCAGTGGCAGATTCCTTTTTGATAAACTACATGTACTCATGGCATATCAACAAGTATATGTAAATTTTGCTTCAGTATACACATTCCACATAATACAGCCTGGTGTAATGGCACTATAATTGCAGTGTCACAAGCGCCTCTTAAACTTCAGAACTAAAAATGGCAGAAAATAATTTTATGACTAGTAGTCTAGATGTCATATTTAATGAGAATTCTGCTACATGAATTCACAAATGTACATGTATAGAGACATTGCAGCATTGAATGTACAAAGCAATTGTCTTGTAAGTAATTGAATCATTGAAATAATGTTCTATAAAATGGCAATCCATTAAACAAAATATATTGCTTTTGAGAGTTGTGATGGTTACAAAATTGAGAGAAGCTGCTGTAAGCAATGTTATGAGTACCTTGAATAATCAACATTTAAACAAAATATTATAGCATGGTCATATCACTAATATTTACCACTACATGTATAGCCTGGTCCAGAAAGCCCCTTGTTCATATTCAAGAGGCAGAAAACTGCTGTGGCAAAAAAAAGAAAGATTTATAAGATGTGTAGTTGCACTGTGCATGTCTCATCTTTGTTTACTGTATGTAGTATATGACACAGACATTGGTCAATACACATTGGGACAGATGCATTCAGCTTATTTTCCATCCTAATTTCCTTCTATGTCATTCAGTTGTGAACATAATGGTTTACAGACTTTAAAGGTAATACAAATTATCAATACCGTAATGTATTTTGTATAAAGATGCAACATTGAGTGTTTCTCGCATGTTTTTTCTTTTCTTAAGCAGCATAATATATTTGGTCCCACAAGTACATTTATAATGTATCATCCGCACAGAATGTCATAAATATTTAACTACCAGACTTCCATAAAAACAGTTCCTTCCCATTAACTTGTAAAATGTCCCAAAAGTTGGACTTCCATGCCATTTACACTTGTACAACTTGTATCACTAATGAGAATCACATATTCATTTCTTACACTACTCAAGTTAGCTGAGCTTCTCATAGTCCCATTCACTACAACCAACACATAAACCAATTGTTCTAAACAAACAAAAAAATCGTTGAATATTACTTGGTATTCCCCAGTTTAAGACAAAAAAAGAAACAAAATACCACAAACAACCATATACAAAATTGGTGTCTTACACCCATCAGAAAAAGAAAAAATATCTGAATTAATTTACACAAAAAGAAGGCAGAAGAAAATATTGATAAACATGCAATTATTTCAGTTCTGTTGGATCGCTTGATTTCTCTTACGGTACTCATTAATAGGCAAAAATATTCAAAAGCATAGCAATATTTACATAATGAGAAATAGAAAGAAGAAATCACTAAAACTACCAAAAAAAAGTAGAAAGAATATGCACCAGAATACCTTATAACATCAAACAAAGTGAAGAAGGACGAATGAAAATTGAAGAAAAAAAGAAGAAAAATATCATACATGTACCTTGAGTATTTCAAGGACATAAACAAACATATAATATACAATATATATAGCATAAACTTAATGTAACTGGCATTAGACCTTGTATGTGTAATATAATTGGAATTTGTGAATAGTTGATTGTTGATCTTTCTAAGAGCAGCACCTGGTTCACAATTACAGGCTACCCTGTTCACATTTGAAAGTAAATCATTATAAAAGAATTTACACCAAAAAAAATACAATCAAGCATCTTCAACGACACAAGCGGTGTTTTGCATATACATCCAGGCTTAGGATTGTATACTACTGCTAATTCTTAACTTCTTGTTAGAAAATTTGCATAATTGGGTATTAAAGGGACATTACAAGGAGAGGTACATGTAGGCAGGCGTATATGTAATACAAAGAAATAAAGTACATGTATTTATCATCTAATGACACGGTGCACATTAATGGACATCAAGTATAAAATCAAAGCCCCCATCCCCTCCCCTTTTAAAAAATAAACATACATGTACTGTCATAGCGAATCGAACTTTATAACAAACTTTTTTGGCATAACAAATTTGTTCCTGTTACAATAATAGTAGGAGTCCAGCTTGGGACAAATGTTTGTTTCCTTGCCCAAATTTATGATGGGGAGGGGGTTCCTTACAACTCAAACCTTGTTTTGTTGCCCAATTTACTCCAGACATTTTAAACTCACTTGGGGTATGGCATATATATTCTTGCTGAGATGTCTTGCTCATATTTGGCAATCTTCCATATCCTACAGGCTTACAACATTAAAGTGGACTGAAGATCTAAACAAGATCATTCCAATAGCAAGTCAAATTCTAGATCTTTTCAAAAAAAATCATGGTATGTGAAAATTTTGTTTCAACTCTTTTCAGATTTGGTCAACTTCTAGAACACACAATGAAGTGCTTGAGTTGATGTTTGCCACAAGTACATGTACATGTTCAGTGTCCATGGAACACCATACACAAATAAATTTTGGCAATCTGGGTATCACATTCCTGGCACACAGAGTTATTGAACTAAATGATATGAACAGCAGAAGCAATACATACTTCAATACCATAGCAAAAAACTGCCTTTTACATAAAAAAAGTACAAAAATATTAATGGATGTCATTATGTAAAGTCAATCAGCGACTAAAAGCCATGCCATACTGTAACTGCAATGTAGCTTGGCTTGTGCGCGATGTTCATGCATCATTATGTTGGAGCAAGCAAGTTTTTTTGAAATATAACACAGAATATGCAGCATGTTGTTAACCTGTGCAATCTACAAAGGGAACTTTTAAAAGGTTGACAACACCAACACTTTAATGAGAGTATTCACGAGTACTTCTACATATCAGCATCCTATGGAGAGTTCTATATTAAACAGATATATAATATTTACACTTTATAGTTCTCTCTATCTTCTTTAACTGCTCTATAATTTAAATCTATCTGCATATAAAAGTCGTTGTTTCACATAATTTTGTAGATTTCTTTCTCTCTTTTTCGCTCACACACTGTAAGAAAATAGTCGTCTTCAACACGCATTCTTATAAGAGGCAATATTCTACACATGTAAAGTCATATGTAAGCCTAGGAAAATGCTATAGAAAATCGCAATATGATGAAAATAAAATATTATTATCTAGTAGTTGCTTGGTACTATGATGCCTAAATGACATTAGGTTTCACAACACCAAAAAGGATCCTATATTCAGCTTTAAAAATGAAATAATTTAAAAAGAGTCCAATCTATTTGGGTAGCAAGATATTCAAGTACATTAATACTGTGAGTACCATTTATCCCCAACATGGATTTTTTAATGATGACAAGTATTACCCAGTCTTTATGTCTGTTTGCAAACATACCTACAACTTTCTAGGGTCACCTAAACAATAATCATTCTTGCCTGATAATAATCATTCTCGCTCAATGTTTTCCAATATTTATTTTTTCAATTTCGCAATGTTTCCAAAATCTATGCTTGGTGTATCACAGGAAGAAATGAAATTACATGTATTAAATGGCCATTTTCAAATACCTTCACTTCATGAAGCTTCTTTTCAGCTTCTACAACCTAGTAATAGCATGTTCATAAAGTTATTTGAAATGAAACATATCGCTGTATACCGGTAGTGAGAATTGGAGCTTCCAATAATCCTGCTCTGTAGATTTGTTAACCTTCTGACTATAATCCCAAAACTAGCAATGCATCATTAATCTCCCCATCACCGATAAGAGGAACATTTCGCTGTAGAGCACAACTTCACCATGTGTCTTTTCAAAATATAATTTACTTGTCTATCCTTTCAACAGGCTCCACAACTAGATATATATCGAACACATGAATGCTTTGGCCCAAGTCATTTATAGTTTACACCTTAAAAAAAGTCTCAAAAATTAACACATTCGCTATGCTGAAAAAATCATATAGAGAGGATAGAAAAAAAAAATACAGGCGCAAATAAACAAGAGACAAACGTATACAACGGAGCGGGAGAAGATACAATAGGGGGGGGGGGGAAGTGGTGGAAAGAGGGACAAAGGAGATACAAAGATTTTTACAAAGGGGTAGCAAGTAAACTCTTGAAGAAGATGACTATTTCAATGAATCATGTCTTGAGTAATGTCAAGTCAGAAATGGAATGACCTGTCTGGTTGGTCACATCCAAACTGCATCAGCGCCAAGGTCATTGTCGCAATCTCGATTCCACCGCTCTGTAGTTGAGACATCTGAGGCGTTGGACAGGGGATGCATTAGAGGGGGCATAGCCAGTTAGACAGATATTAAATCACCCAAAGTTTTGCCTCTGATTGGTCAGTCGTTCCACGGAGCCTCCAAGTGTTCCTTCCCAATATAAATTGTAGGGTGGGGGAAATTATTCAGAGTCACAGAAACTTTCTTTTCTGAATGTCCAGTGACCAGTTAGTGCAGTTCCCTCCCGTAGATATCGTAAGGGGGAGAGAACTATTCCAAGCTCCAAGCTCGCGTACAAGTGTCACAAGGATCTGTCTCTATGGGCTATGGAAGGGTGGGGGGGATGGGGCGTGATCATCGCTTGCGTCGACAGAGTCTCTTATGCTCCTGGTGCCAATGGACTTGCTGGCAGCTGATGCTGCAGTACGACGTGTTCCAACAGCAATGGTACATGGCCTCCTTCTCACAGTTTATACACTGAAAGATGGAAAAGAAACCAAAACCTCAGTTAAACAATCGATCATTGAACCATTTCAAGACAAGTCTCTTAACCTCATTAAAGCCACTGGCCCGAATTCACAAAGGAGGTTTGTTGACAAACCTTGGTTTTCGTGCGTCATATGACGCGTTTCGAAGCGTTTTTACAAACCAGGTTTGTCAAAACGCGTCATATGACGTACATAAACCTCGGTTTGTTGACAAACTTCCTTTGTAAATTTGGGCCACTAAGATTGCAGGACTTTATTGCGACTGTATTCTCACATTTCTATTCTCAAAAATTCCTAAAGACTAAATTCAAATTATTTCATCACAGAAATAAGATTAATGAATTAATACCAGGCCAACTTTACCTTGATATCCAATCATCTTGCTCTTTCAATATCTGTTTAACCCTAGCCCAACTGGGCTTTCGAGAGCACCTTTTCATAGGGGGTCTAATTACCCCCCCCCCCCCCCCCAACCCAGATTTAACAAATAGATCTAAAAGACTTGAAAGAAAGAAATCACCAAAAGACATGTGATCTGTGGCAGTTGGAGATTTCATACAGTGAGAATAGGGTTCAAATGGAAGTCTGTGCTACTTGTCCACTTTTTGTTATTTTCTTCTTGGTTTGTGATATTATCAAAAGAGTTTCTGGCTCTTAATAATCAACATCTTTACTCTCAATTACAGTTTAAAATTCAATACTATGCTTCCATTGAATCCAATGACCAGGGTAATAGTATATCTGTAAAGCGCTATGTAAGAGATAAAAGTGGAATATCATTATTCCACACTACTCACCCACTGTTTCTTCTTAGTCTGGGATATTTCATCTGTGAGCTTTTGAAACTGCTCGTTGAGCTCCTTCTTGCATTTGTGTTCCGTCTCAGTCTTCGCTCTCTGAACGTCAGCGGCAAGTTTGTCCTTCGCCTCTTTCACGAGCTTCTCCTTCTCCGCATGCCATTCTTGCTTGGCCTAGGATAATGATACATTCAAGGTAAAGGTCGTAGGTCAAAGGTCACGAGTCAAAAGTCACAATGTAGTGGATTCTGTGTTGGAGTACATATGAGTTAATGCTCTTCTGGCTATGAACAGTCAATATATGTTGTATGGGATTCCAAACAGAGAATCACCTTTCAATACAAAACTCTATCAGTTACCCTATCCTATACTGTGAAGCCAGGGGGGTGTTTCATGAAGCTGTGCGTAAAGTTATGCATGAACTTACAAATAACTTGAATATGAAGAGCTAAATGGGATTCTCAAATCCTTTTAAATGCATAAGCTAAAGTTGAAATATATATGCAGATGTAGATTAACCTTATCATTATTAACAAAACATTTTAATGTAAAATGTATTTTTGGCAACAATTTAATTAAGATAATGGGAAATACAGATTACAGTCACACTTTGCTAAAATGTCAGGAAAAACTTTGGGCATCCCATTTGGCTCTTCATATTCAAATCATTTGTCAAGTCATTTGTAACTTTACACACAGCTTTATGAAACACCCCCAGGAATATAAAGAATACTCAAGGGAGGCAAGACAAGCAGTCTATATGGACCGTTTCCTTTAAGGTACATGTATCAATAAGATTAATAAAGTGAAACATGTACATGTATATACAGACCACACAAGGGAGATAAGAAATGCAGTCTTCTTGTACAGTTTCCTATCAGTACATGTTTAAATAAGATTAATAAAGTGAAACATGTATGTATATACAGACCTCACAAGGGAGATAAGAAATGCAGTCTTTAAAGGCAAGAGGTCTTGTACAGTTTCTACACTACATGTTTCAATGAGAAAAACTATTCAAAGGAAACAAACATGTGGACTTTAAAAACAGGTGATCTTTCTGAACATGTGGCCTTTCTATACAGGTGGTCACTAAAGATGGTTACAAAGTTTGTAAAGACCACAAATGCACTCTGACCTTATCTAGCGCTTCTTT
Source organism: Strongylocentrotus droebachiensis (assembly GCA_035222895.1). Lineage (NCBI taxonomy): Eukaryota > Metazoa > Echinodermata > Echinoidea > Camarodonta > Strongylocentrotidae > Strongylocentrotus > Strongylocentrotus droebachiensis. Next base: position 44,776 of record JAVYIG010007126.1, read on the forward strand.
GACAGCCTTGTCCATCTTCTTCTTATAATCAGCCTCTAGCTTCACTCGGAGAGCTGGCATGGTCTTGGAGTTATCTTCGAGTCTGCTGGGGGCTGATCTTAGACTGGGCGTCGTATTCTCACTGGTACCTTCCTCCTCGAGAGGTGGTGGTGGAGTGTCGTCCAGGGTGTCATCTGAGGGTTCGTCATCTGTGGGATCGTCATCTACGGGATCGTCATCTATGGGGTCATCATCTAAAGGATCTTCATCTACAGGATCGTCATCTACGGGATCGGCATCTAAGGGATCATCGTTGGCGTTGTCGTCGTCTTCTTCTTCTTTCGTTTCAGCCTTGTCGAGCTCCGGGACCACATCCATCGGTTCAGGGTCCGGTTCTGTTTCTGGTTTCGTTTTTGGTTTCGTTTTTTGTTCCAGTTTGGGCTGATGGGGGAGGAAGATAGTTGGTTAAAATTCTTGATTAGGGATGAATTTGTTTGTAATTTTTTCTATGTCATTATTGATTTTAGTCTGATTGGTTCATCCTAATGCACTTTTCTCTATTTCTCAGAAATAATTTCCAGTTTCCTCCCTTTCCCGGATCCCCCTCATTCCATCTCTCTCTCTCTTTCCCTGTCTGTCTGCCTCAATATGTCTCTCCCTCTCTCTTTCAGTATTTCTCTCTCTCTCTTCTTGTTTCCATGCTACATGTACATTCAAGGCTTGTTCCCACAAATGTTTTCTTTACCCCCCCCCCCCCCCCTTCACTCTCTTCCACCCCCTACCCTCTCCCCCTCTCCCCCTACCCTCTCCCCCTTTCCCCTTTGCATTTTGAACATCCACATCATTCAGGTAGAAGGCAAGACTTACTTTCGTTGCTGACTTTGTTGCTGACTTTGGTTTTGCCACTGACGACGATGAACCCTCCTCTACTTTGGGTTTCTTGCTCACAGGTCCATCCAGGACCGGGGGTGAGGTCTGGCTGGTGCTAACACTGTGGTCCTGTTCCGTAGCAAAGGTGAAAAGATACAAAAATAATAATAGTTCATTCTTTTATAGCGCATTTCAGGACGGCAGGCCCTCTCAAAGCGCCTTACAGATATACCCTGGTCATTGGATTCAGGCTTACCAGCACACAATGTATGCACATTCTCCACTCCCTGGGGAGCATTCAAGCCAGGCGCATTTTTACAAGCGCACACTTGCTTATCTGACTACAATAACTTTCGCATTCTACCGGGTACCCGTTTTAACACCTGGGAGGAGAGCGGTAAGCTATAATATAATTATTACTGTTATTTCTTTATTGCAACCAAAACTTGAGGTTGAATTTCAAATAAAAATAAAAATACCAATAGATAGATAGCAATGGTAGATATAATTTACACAAATTCAAATAAACTGTAAAGCCTGATACATCAATATATGAATAAAAATGGGCAACAATCAAATTATTACACATTATCAAATAAATAAATGTTAAAGCTCATGAGTACAATATTTCATAATGGTTGAATAAGATTTGTAAGGCACCAAATCCATTCGAAAATCAAATAGGTCAAGGTGCACCAGTGCAAAAGATAAACACAAGAGTACCATTTGAGGAGGATACAATACATGAAAAAGAAGAAAGAAGAAAAAGTTTGTACATGACTGCACTCTTTTCTTAGCAGTGAAAAGAGTAAAACAGGTAGAAGCTCTGGTAAGCTCTGAAACAGCTATGAATCGGCGATGATACATGTACATATGAAAAATCAAACCCACAAGGTACATGTACATGTATTTTGGTAGAGTGGCTTTTCCATGCAGTTAGAAAGCACTTTCCACTTTGCTCCACTAAGTAAAATAATTCAATTCAAAGGATCAATAGAGACATTAAACACATCCATATTCTCTAACAAAATACAATATGTACAAATGCCCTTTTACAACATGAATAATAAATCCCAAAAGAGCGCTTGTGAACAAAAAATTATATATCGATTTAGCACTTTGTATTAAGATCTCACAGTTATGAACCAGTGCACCATTTCCACTTCTTCTGTATTCTGTTCTGTGAAGCCTGTAGAAACATGCAATTATGCCTGTGTGTTATCCACTATACAACAATTTTTAAATTATTATTATTTAAAGTCACTTTTAAAACTATTTCTGTCTCCCGGTGTCCCTGTTCTTGAACTAAATACGTAACACTGAATTTAAATGAAGGGCTACCACTTGTTAAACTCCACAGAATGGTATTTCCACTGGCTTCTATGCTCTAGCACATGGTAAATATGCAAAGAAAGTTTGTCTTACAAACACACTACAAGGTAAAAAAATTAAACACATATTGACTGTTTTGAAGGGCATGATTTAAAGAGGACCCATTCCCATTTTTCATTTAAAAGATATTAGTAATTACGCTTATCTCTAAATAAACTATAAGAGTTATACAAATGGAACACAATTAAAGAACATAAATTGAATAAACGTTATTTCATCATTAAGGTCCACAACCCCAAGCAACTCAACTAAACTTCCATGCATGCCAAACTATATAAAGCAAGTGTGAAGGCTAGTATACTCCCAAGGTGTTAACAATTTTAGAGTAAAATTTCCTTACTTAAATTTGCGATATCACTGTAAATAAGTATTCAAAGCGTATATTTTGAATATGAGATGCGAGCATGTATCATTTCCATTCCAGAAGATGCTCAAGGTGCCTACAAAGTATAATTGTTATCCTGGCTTCAGCCCAGCTACTGGTACTGAAAGCATTAAAGGAATAATTTCCTACTACACTGTAGGTAAGAATCCATTTACTACACCTGTGTAGAGAGTGCAAAATGTAGATTCATTAACTAAACCCTAAATCTGGAGAGCAAATAGTTAATAGTTTGGGTACCCTTTAATATTTCCCCCTAGGTGATCACAAGAGTGAACTATGCCCCGGAGACAGAGTCTTAAGTTCAAAATGGACTATTCATTTTAACAATCCCAGAAATACAGTCAATATTTGTTTGTAAACTAACCTGCATGGAGTTAGTAAACAAGTAGGAACTACTACATTGTAGGGCCTTTGTATGTGTTAGTCTTAAGCCTGGGTAGCTCAGACCCTATGGTCGACAGGGAATTGTGATTTTGAAGTAGCCATTTGTCAACTATTGATCCTTGTTTATGGAACTCCCTCTCTTCTTTCTGACAGTCTAGAATTAAATACAGTCATTCTTAAACTAACATACTTCATCAGATGTTCAACTACAGATTTGGTACCAGGAGCCAGCACTTTGGAACATTTTTTATAGAAATATGGCCTGAAATAAACGTGCATCATAATCGTTATCCTCACCTTTATCATCATCATCATCATCACCTTCAGCATATTTTACCATCATCATCATCACCGTTATCATCACCGCTACCATTATCATCATCATCTGTATCTGCATCACCACCATCATCATTATCACCGTTACTATCATCATCATCACCGTTACCATCATCATCATCACCATTATCATCACCATCATCATCATCATCATCACTGATACCATCATCATCATCATCATCATCATCATCACCATCATCATCATCATCACCGTTACCATCATCATCATCATCATCACCATCATCACCACCGTTACCATCATCATCATCACCGTTACCATCATCATCATCACCGTTACCATCATCATCATCCCCGTTATCATCACCATCACCGCTACCATTATCATCATCATCTGTATCTGCATCACCACCATCATCATCATCACCGTTACCATCATCATCATCACCGCTACCATTATCATCATCATCTGTATCTGCATCACCAGTTACCATCATCATCACCGTTACCATCATCATCATCACCGTTATCATCACCATCACCGCTACCATTATCATCATCCCTATCGGCATCACCACCATCATCATCATCATCACCATAATCATCATCATCATCTGTATCATCATCACCGCTACCATCATCACCGCTAGCATCATCATCATCCATACCACCATCATCACCATTACCATCATCATCATCACCGTTATCATCACCATCACCGCTACCATTATCATCATCATCTGTATCTGCATCACCACCATCATCATCCGTAATGGCATCACCATCATTACCACTGTAACCATCATCACCATCATCACCACTGTAACCATCATCATTCATCATCACCACTACCATCATCATCATCATCCGTATCGGCATCACCACCATCATCGTTACCATCACCACCATCATCCCTTTCATAACATACCTGTCCTGCATCTGTTGTAGAGCTTGCCCTGATGACATGCCTCGCTTCACACAGTGCATCCTCCTCCTCATCCTCATCCTCCACCATGCTACTATCCTCATCATCATCATCATCATCCTTCTTTAGCTTCCTCTTCCGCCCAGACGACGATGAGGTCCGGTCCTTGGATCTGCTTGCAGCCCTCTCCTGGGATTCGGCCAGAGTGGCCTTGTAGAGTTCCAGCTCCTTAACGGCGGAGCGCCAGCCCATCGAGGGCTTCAGCCTCAATTTCTTCCGTTCGGTGGTGATGTCGCGCACATGGATGAGGTCAATCCAGGCCCTAAAGGTTTTTTCAAATGACAAATTGAATATATTTAGTTAGTGAAGAACAGTAGTTTGTATAATGTGCATGAATTAAAGAGTGAGAGGGAAAGGGAGAGGGAAAAGGAGAGGGAAAGGGGGAGGTAAGGGGGAGGAGGAAGGAGAAGGGTGGTCAAAAACATGGAGAGAGACACAGAGGGATGGGGAGATGGAGAGAGAGATGGTGATAAAGGGCAAGGGAGAGAGAGCACATGCTAATAAATGGAAAATAAAGTAAAGATAGAACAAGAGACAAAGACAAAAAATAAAGAGAGACAGGGGGAGAGATGGAGGGGAAAAGCAACATAGAGAAATATCATCTCAGAAACAAGGAAATAAAAGAGAGAGATAGAAAAGGTGACAGAGGACACTAGAGATACAGGATGAATAATGACATATAGAAAGAGAAAGGAGATAAAGAGACAGAAAGGAGATAGAGAGACAGAAAGACAAACAGACAGAAAGAAAGAAAGAGAGAGAAATTAGAAGATAAAGAGAAAGAAAGAAAGAAAGAGAAAGACAAGGGTGAGAAACAGAGATGATGTGATGAGGAGAAAGATAGATAGAAAGACTGAAAGGGAAAGATAAAGATTACCATAGAGAGACACACAAGGAGAGACAGAATGAGAGGGAGACAAAGATAGTAAAGGGAAAGGAGAGAAGACAATACGTACCTTTCATGCCGTGAACCAAAGAATCTAACATCTGCTCTTGTGTCTGTTTTCTGTAGTACTTTAGCAGGCCAGTATCCGAAGCCAGTCATCTGGGCCCAGACAAGTTCATGAGCTGGATGCTGTTTCACGAACCAAAGAGATAGAGATGACAATGGTATAAAATGCCTTTTTAAAAATACTCATTGTTTAAAGCCTGTCTGCACTAGTTTGGCCCGTAGGGATTAGACCTCCCTGCGTGGTCACTGACAGGTGGTTAATCTCATCAAAAAGGCTCTCAATTAACATCAGAAAAAGGGGATCTTAGGCATTGTTTGCTAAATAGAGGGTGCAAGTAGCTACAAGTAGTGCAGTCCCGCTTAACCCTATACAGTGTGAGTCAAAAACAAGTTTACACCTAGAGAATTGCTAATTATTTAAAAAATCATTGATGAACATTAAATTGTTATATGTCTTATGAAAGAGTGTTTTATCCCAAATCAAAAAAATCGACTTGCGCCAAAGTTGCTATGTGTTGTTTGAATAAAACAATTGGGATTTGGGTATTAATTCGGTCTTTGCAGATCCAAATAACATCCCTAACAAAATAATCATGCCACACATATCAACGAACATTTGTGCGCGTGTGTGTGGGTGTGTGTGACTTTGCCCTTTGCAAAAAACATATGCAATGCATTTCATTTGATACATTAAATTCATTCTCTCACTCCGTTAATCCCAACATTATACATACTGTAGGCATCACTTTGGCGCAAGTCGATTTTTGCACTCTCGCAAACAATGCCACCTGTTCATCCAAGCGTGAACACATACCACACAAAAATGGTACCAAATGATCTGGGATAAAACACTCTTTCATAAGATGTATAATAATTTACTGTTCATAGATGATTTTTAAAATAATTAGCAATTTTCTAGGTGTAAACTTTTTTTTGACTCACACGGTAGTCTGTTTCAGATATGACGCTTCATATTCCTGTATAGCTCTTATAACACTGAGCTCAGTGAATATGCATAGGACCTTTGTTGAGCACATTTGGCTTTTATTTACATATAAAAAACATCTGCTGCAGTTTACCACTTCATAAATGAATGAGCATTCAAAAGGCCATGTTACTGTGACCAGTGCTCTCTCAGCCCCAAAAGACCAGGGGGTTGTTTCACAAAAATCCTAAGTTGAACTTATCTCTAAGTTGGACTTAAAAAATATGGAAAGCCGTTAGCATCTATACAAATATTTTGTAAAAGTTATTTTAAAAAGCATAAAATGTTGATTCAAATCATTCATATTTTCTATCATCAAGGACAGTTCATGTTCTAGATGTGGAATTTAAAAAGAATATAAAATACTTGAATTTTTGCTTTTTAATATATTTTATTCTTAGGCTACAAATGGCTCTCAATACTATGTAAGTCCAACTTAGAGTTAAGTTAGAATTGGAATCTTTGTGAAACACCTCCCAGGCACATTCCACCCCCTCCTCCGGATCTTGGTCTGGGACTAACCGACAATTCTCAAACTTAGCATGTACATGTACAGTGTATATGGAACATTCTGTATTTGATCAATAGTGATGAACAAACAACTGCATTCTTAACCCCTCCCCCCCCCCCCCCCCTCCATCCCCTCCCCACAACTTAAACACATTTTTCCTTAACGGCATAACAATACTGACACTAATTACTGAGATCTAGCTTAACATACTATATGGAGCCCCTTAGTCCTTAAAGTGACTCGGTAACATTGTTGAAGGTTGATGAAAAAATTGCCTAATTTTTGTATAAAATGTTACTTACTATATTCCTTCTACTATACTAACCCTCTGACATGCAAAAAATCCTGAAGAAATTCTCAAACCACAAAGATATCTACGGTTTTCTTTGAAGGCGTCGATGTGAGGCACCCTCTAACAGTGATTAACAGTAAATTCTCCCAACCATTTTTGAATTTTCCCAACTGTTTTTCCATGACAAAATTACATAAAACAGGCTATAAAAATCTGTCAACACTTAACTGTCTGGAATGGAATGTAGAGCCATTTTATTGCTTTGTGACGATTTACATTCACCTAAAATGTAATTAAATTGTCCTTGTCTTGATGCTGAACAGGCTTTGACAAGTAGCAAAATAGAAGTAGAATAATATAGTTGGGAGAATTAAGGAATCGATCAGATCAGTTTTTCTCAATTTGTACCATGAATAATGATCCGTTTTCACTCAAATTTTCAGATTATCTTTAATTGTACATCTAGCATTGAAGTCACTACCTTAACACCACTATCTCTCATCTGAACAATGTTACAAAGTCCCTTTAATCTGCAATACATCAAATTAATTCATAATTGATGAAGGAATATCTAGTGATACATTTACATCCAACTCAAATCTCAAATATGACAATACGAGTAGTACAGTGTACATGTGACAGTTACATTATACTTACACATGGTTTGCAAAACCAATCTTTCTGTGTTCGATCATTGGACATGATGTAGCAGTCTTTGCAGAGACGGATTTCAGATAACTATAAGGGTTAAAGGTCAAGAAGATAGAGAGATCAAGTAAGGACTTTTTGGGTTGAAATGTATACTAAAATAGTAACGGATTATTCAAAACATAAGCGAAGTTCAAATGGTCTCGACCAAAGTATCCCAATTGAAGCTAATCTGGAGTTCTGCCATGGAATTACATTTGAAGAGGAACTGGTTGAAATCAATCAATTAATATGTAATTAATTGGTTTGTTGGACCTGAAAACACTAACAAGTGTTTCCAAAAGTAGATTAAAAGTAACATTATCAAAACAAAAAGTAATGAGTAACTCATAACATTTACAAGAAAGGTAGTATCTCGGACTTCAACATCAGGAAATTAATACCAACGTAATGAATATAGGTCACTGAACAGCAAATCCTACATTTGGGTGTCAAGACCACTGGCTACATATATATGCTCTTGGTGGAGACCACAAGCTTTATTCATATTTCTTCGCTAATTATTAAGCTTCTTACATGTTCTATCAAATTAATTTGGCAGATATATCATTTATTTGTAGTCTTTAACCGCAAGTGTACCTTTCATTTGATTGTGTGAGAATTTATTTTCCGTTATCAACCAGAACTACCCGACATTTCTGTGACCTTTGACCTCTCACATGACCCTGATCAATATGACAACAACAAAAACAATCTTCCAATATGAACTCACATCATAGAGGCAGTCTTTGAGGGTCTGTACACACAGAGCAGCTCTCTCACTGACACGGCCATGGTAAATATGGGAAATGTGAACCAGGGCATTAGCATCACCTTCAAAGTCTTCCAGCGAGCGATACTTTTTCTCTGACAGTTTCTAAAAGGAACGAAAGGGAAAAAAACATAGTTTACTCTTTGTAGCACATAACTGTTTCAAAGTAAGTAATAAACTGGTGATTAGCATCGCCTTCAAGGTCTTCTAGTGAGCGATACTTTTTCTCCGACAGTTTCTAAAAGGAATAAGCATAGTTTACTCTTTGTAGCACATAACTGTTTTCAAGTAAGTAATAAACTGGTGATTATGTTGAGCCCCTGTTTTTGTTTGTTTCCCTTAGGTTTGTTTGGATATTTTTAGCAGACACAACTGAACTGTAGAACAGCATATATATGACTGCGGGTGTATATGGACCAAAAATATTGACATTTGTAAATAAATAATTGATTAAAGAGATGGTTCATTGAAATGTGGAAAATGGGCAAATTACACCTCTACAGATTGCTGAGAACATTAACAAAATGAGCAAAGTACTTTTGAAGCCCCCACTGTTGTGAGGAATAAATTAAATGCAATTTTGTTACCCTTTCCTGAACCCACTCACTAAGTGAATTGACGGCGTTATTTTACATGCGAAACGATGACGTCACAATATGAACAACCTACATCACACATTCGGGACAATGTTGGATACCCATTGCAATTTTCAGATATGGGTTAACGTTGTTTGTATATTTACCGCCAGTGGTGATATATATTTTTTTGGGGGCATTTTGAATGAGATACACTGAATAAATGATACTTTCTACAAATGTTTGTTTGATTTTTATATATTTTCCCGTCACATTTGAGCATAAAAATCGGGAAAATAATCACATTCTGAGGGCACTTCAGCGTGTATGTGTCTGATCTGGGAAGGCAAAGGACATTTTGCAAGCTGACCTAACGACTCTTTTGGAGTAAAATAGGCGATAAATTTACATAGAATTGTCCAGATATTCATTACAAAAATGTGTGATTAGGCTGATTAATTTACATTTTTGATCAATTAAGTCGTATAGGACCTGATAAACCGAGAGAAACAGATCAGTCCGGTTCGCGATTCACGGCTAGCTCGAGCGCCGGGCTACGGGCTAGGCTGGCTAGCAAGCTGCGCTAGACGGTGATGCACGCATAATAGAGAGGTCAGTGTATTGCACACATAGTACATGCACAGAGTAGGCCTACGCACGCACAGCTTCCAGCTACGGGAAACTTGAATGCTACATCGACGATATTCACTCGCTTTTTGGAAGTTATATACCATTTATCTAGACTAACGTCAGATTAAGAACCAAAACCATGCGGAGGAGCCTTCTGGAGTATACTCAAGTATGTTTTCGTCCATATCCATATTTCCAGGGGATTTTGATGAAGGTAAACAGCGTTAGGTATAAATGGGACCGTACTCGAGAGTCAATGCAATACATGTGTATCGCACGCAAACTGCATCTCGCACCGTCGTCAATAATTTCAGCTGAGCGGCCCGCTGTTCATATTGTGACGTCACTTCAAAAATCAGCTGACTTACGATGTTTTGGGGGCGTTGAGTGGGTTGATTTTTCGTCAAGTTCAATCCACTTTTATAAATTTCGCTCGAATGTACAAGTTACACAAATGTAATGATTTTACTCAGTGTAATTTTTCGATTGCAATGATACCAAATTCAGTCAGGTTTGAAATCAATAAACCATCTCTTTAAGGAATCAACGATGTAAAGCACTGACAAATATTTTTTAATTCTGATTTACAAAGATGTATTAAACTATGTCAGTGTCCACTGTCTACCATTTAATACTGCATTAAAAGTTTTAGAGAAAATTTTACTTTCTTCATATGATTAGATATGGGTCGTTACTGAAGACTAATTATGTCAATGAAGAATTATTTGTATTAATGTAAGCAATGAACAAACTCACTTACATTAGACTTTTTGCTGAAAAATCCTTTTTTTTTGGACATTAAAAAAAATGTGGTTGTCATTATACAGATTAATCTGTTAAAAAGGAAGAGGAGGGAGGAATTTACTTCTTGTTATGGGCTGTCATGTTCATTTGTTTACCGTATTTGCCGGCGATAAGGCCGCACCCTCAACTTTGACATTTCGTAGAGGGAAAAAAAAAAAAAAAAAAAAAGAGAGAAGAAAAAAAAAAACGGACCAAACAAAATGATCGTAATTTTCTTGTAGAACACTCTTTTTGTTTACAAACTGATACCAAATTCATCAATATTCTTATAAATTTACAAGAAGTTAACCTAAAAAATGATCGTAATTTAGCAGATCTTCATCGACTTTTAAGCTAGTACTGTATCGCACGCAAAATTGGTATCCTATAATGCCCCTACCTCGATGTGCGGTGTAATTTGGAATAGCGTTTTTCGACCTGCGCAGTTGCGTTGCGCGGCAGCTAGCTCCGTAAGTAACGGCCTGTCCCTTTGTTTACTTTTTGGCAATGCAATGGTACGGACTTGGATCTAGATCTATCGGCAGATTTTATTAGAAAAATAAGTTTTTTCGTCTTCATGTCAACTTTGCAACATAAAATTGTTGGTAAGTTGTGTGGAGTTATTCTAGAATTGTCCTGTACCGTTGTCTAGTCATGCTACCGTTCATATAGTCCCATACGTGCAAATGGACGTGATGTTTTGACCGCTGAATTTTGTTGTTGTCGCGTAAAGGCTGCACCCCGACTTTTGGATATTTTTTCTTCCAAAAACACTGCGGCCTTATCGCCGGCAAATACGGTACCCAATAAGAGGTGTTTGTCAATCACCAGGATTAGCTTTGGTTTTATGACCAACAAGCTTTATGTAATGCTCTGTCTTTTCCCCATATGGTAAATTCCTTATCTGACATTTGCATCATCCACAGACTCGTCAAGAGACTAGGGAGTATTCCTTGATCGGCCTACAAGTTTGCTGTGTGCAGACCTGTACACCCATGAAGGGTATTTCCGTCAAGTCTGGTGTCAGCAAATTATGACCTTCTGCATATGGAAACTGACGAGCCACTCCCTTTAAATTCTTACCTCCATCATGATGCCAAGATCCATGTGCTGATAAACTAGGTTGTAGTAATTGGGTAACTCATTCAGATTCAACTTCTTTGTTAGATCTCTGGACTGAAAGACAAAAATGAAACTGCTTTTAAAGTGAGAAGAACACCTTTTCAGAAGCAGGGGGCCATTTCTCAAAAGCCTCATTACTTCTCAGACATCCTATTGGAACATGCGATATAGAATTAACACGCTTTTCTGACTTATGACGGTTTCGATAAACTGGCCCCAGCGAACCAATTTGATTACCGATATGGGACTCTTCTGTTGGCATGGCAGCTGTCAACAGTTATCCGTTCATGCCGGAAGTGGTTATTGTCTGTTATTGCACAATATTTTATAAAGAAAATCATTAGAGCAGGTGTAAATGTTATTTACAAAATTATTAAGGTCAAAACATCAAATTAGCTTAAAATTGAATTAATAGAGAGACCTCTAACATCCCAGGGGAGTGTTTCACAAAGACTAAGATCGACTTTAAGTTGGACTTAACTATGGCAGGCCGTTCATGCCACTGGCGGATCTCACTATTGGTCTCTCAATTATGATCTTTAGATAATATCTTTTCCTTCAATAATGAACTATAAAAAAATATAAATTCTGTAGATTTGTGACCACAATCTATATGTCCCTTGAGAAACCAATGCCAGGAATGGTTAGAGGAACTAGTGGCATGACCAGCCTGCCATAGTTAAGTCCAACTTAAAGTTGATCTTAGTCTTTGTGAAACACCCCCCAGGATTGGTATTCTGTAAACAACTTGACATTATTACAGTAAAGGGTGTTCTTAGTGAAAGTATTGTCAAAACAAATTTGATTTGCAAGAGATGTCTCAAACATAAGCTTCATTTATACCCAGCCATTGAGCAATGGCGAATAAAAATTCAAACTTGTTTACTTTTCATGACAATAGAAATATCTGTCCCTCATAAGTAAAATACTTTCAGGATATTTTCAGGCCCTTGGGGATAACAGATTAATGAGTATGGAGGCCACTGTTGCGCTCAGCTACACATGTTCATGCATCAACATACTGCCTTTTCTATTCATTATTACACAAAGTTTTACTAAGGCAGTCATAGAGGTTATTCACAACTTTGATTCTGAATGGGGGGGGGGGGGGGTGAGAGTGAATCTCTTGCTAACCTTTTCTTTCATTCTGTTGAGAACATGGAGTAAGATTTTGTTGAGATCCCATTTGCTCATCTGGACGGTCTTCTTCTTGCAGCTCTGTAGATTGGAAACAATGATTTATCAGGGCCCTGTTTCATACAACTTGATATCTTTAATTCAATTAATCTTTAATTCAATTATCTTGAATTTAATTCAATTCATTTAGTTTTCCTCTTTTCAATCGTTCATATTTACAATGATGGTACATTTTAACATATTCACATATTTATATACATACATGTATAGATCAATTTGCACAAAACAATACATTAAAAAAATAAACATGAAATTGAAAGGGAAGAAGGGCCGACTAAAAAGCAGAGCTTGTAGGGTGTAAGCCCCCCTGTAAAAGTAATTATCATGAATTATTTTTTTATGAGAAAAAAACAAAAACAACAATAATAACAATAACTGATTCAGTAATACAAAAAAAAAATCGCTTTTAAACGCAAAACATTGATAAATACATACATTTTTATAAAAAGAAACAATCAAAGTTGCATAAAGTCACACAACAAATTATATTTGATTGGGGAATGCAATAGCCTAGTAACTATTCAGAAGAAAGCTTTTAAGTCTCCTTTTGAAAATTTGTATCGAATTACACTGTATAATATCATTTGAAAGAGAATTCCACAGTTTTGGACCTGTAAAAACAAATGTCTTTTGTGCAAAAGATGTTCTATTTAATGGTAGATGAAAAGAGCTCGCCTGGCGAGTGAGGTAACTATGAATCGAATCATTTCTTACGAACATATCATTAAAAGGCAAAGGTAATTGTTTAGTGTTGAGCTTGTACATTAACTGTCCAAGCTGAAAAATATACAAGTCTTTAATTTTCAAAATGTTATTATTCAGAAAAAGATTATTCGTGTGTGCCCGGAAATCTGCATTATTAATAATACGAATCGCTCTTTTTTGTAATATAAAAAGTCTATTAATTTGGGAAGTTGCTGCACTGCCCCAGGCAATAAGTCCGTAATTCAAGTAAGGAAGAATAAGCGTAGAATACAAGGATAACATAATATAATGGGGTAGGAAGTGTCTTAATTTGCTAAGGATACCAGTGTTGCGAGCAATGATTTTGCAGATATTGTCAGTGTGCGCTTTCCAAGATAGTTTTTCATCAATAACTAGCCCCAAAAATTTAGTTGATCGGGCCCTTTGAATGTACATGTACCATCAAAGTACCATCAAAAATTATACAATTAGGCAAAGTTGCAACCTTATTACTAAATAGCATGTAACTAGTTTTGTCTAAGTTAAGTGATAGTTTGTTTGCTTTTATCCAATTTGCCACACTTTTAAGTTCATTATTTAGTATTTGCGTCAATTGCTCTGGATCGCGATGTGACAAAAATATATTTGATATCAATGACAAGTTACAATAATTGTTATAAGCTACTGAAATCGTGGCTTACGATTGGCTGGGAACAAATTTGTCATAGACAGTTGGCATTTGTTATTGATCAAAAGTTTTATGAAACAGGGCCAGATGAGACATCTACACATTCTACACAATGAAGTAATGAATGTATGGATGACAATCCAGTGATTTATGAGCAAGACAGACTAAATATCTTTTCATTTTCAATTCGGACTTTCGTCTGTATGTAAGAGTGTGTTTAAGCTCAATTTTGAAGGCAGAATGAGCAATTTGAAACGATCATCCTAAACGCTCATCGTAATCGCAGTTCCATGGTGTACTGTTTATGCTCACTTCTCTGGCTCCTCCAGGCAATTCTCGCTGGGTGGTCTTGCAGCTGGATTCGCAAACCTGCACTGCGCATGCTACATTGTACATAGACCCACTAGAGGTCAGTGTGTTGACCCCATTTAAACGCGTTTACAAATGATTGTTCGTTTATGCTTCCCCAGAATCGCTGATTTTGCAGAATCGCCGATCGTAAACGCACCTTTTTGTGAGTTTACGATCAGTGATCATGATCGCCATTTTTCGGTGATTCTACAAAAGTGAGAAAGGACGCAACCGTGTTTTGAACTAAACGCGTAACAGATGCCTGATTTTGGCCAGAAAAAGTTGAGCATAAACATACCCTATCACGTGTGGGGCTGTATCCACACACATCAAGCATTCAAAACTTGACTCCCAATTTAATCTTGCCGTAATACAGGCGTTTTTAGAACGATCGAAAGGCACTTCGATGTTGTTTCAAGAGCTTTAATTTATTTTTCCTTTATCATAATATTGAGGGTAAGCCATTGTTTTGTGGATCTTTTAAAAATTAATGCCTACCACATTTTAATAGTCTGATCAGCATTTTGGTCTTTTGTTTGGTACTATTGTAACTTGCCCAGTCTTTGGCGAGATTTTTTTACTTCCATTTCTGAAACATACTCGGTACTGCGAAGCATGACTCCTTCCTTACAGCCTCAATTTTAGAGTGATAAAAGGACCTACCATCATATTTTAAGTTCTTCATTGCAAAATATCAGTATCATCTCCCACAACAAAGATTTTTTAGAGTAAGCACAAGGTATTATTTTAGAACCAGACTTGAGGTCAGGAATTTGGTTCGTGTAGGAAATTGATTACAGAGCAACGGTTGCTAAAGCATGCAGCAGTGTAGAATAGATCATGTGTGGTATTAAAACAACCCTGAGGCTTACCTCACAAATGGGACAGATCCAAAGACTGAGTATCTTCTCGGGGTCATCGACCTTAACACAGTCTGCGTGATAGACTCTGTAGCATGTCCCACAGCACAATACATCCCCTCCTGAGTGGCACTCAAAGCAATACCAATCATGGGGCTCCTCAGACTAAGGAAAGATAGGAGATAGAGAAAGAATAAGTAAAACAGAAGAAATCTGGAGGGAACAGTAATTAGGTGGGGAAAAGAGTCTCTCTGATGTTAGGCCAAAAAAAAAAAATCATTTGGTTGTCCTCGACCGCCCGCCCGTCATTTTCGGGCCGCTCGCATTTTTTTTTTTAATATTTTTTTTTTTTTTTTAATTCATTTTTTTTAATATTTTTAATTCAATTTTTTTTTATTTTTTTTTTTTTAATTTAATTTTTTTTTGGGGGGGGAGCAATCTTAAATGCCAAACATACCATTTTATGCATTTGCAAGGATCAAAATGCGTCCCGTTGCCAGTTTTGTCTTTTCAGTACGCAATTAGGTATTTATTAAACTTGCCATTTTTATTTTTCTATGTCAAAATGCCGTTCATTCAAATCAGGTTTTGAGCATTCTTAAACTCATTTTAAAGCCCATCTGTACTAGTTTACAGGAGGGATTAGACCACCCTGCAAGGTCACTGGACAAGTGGTTATCTCATCTAATCAGCCCTTAGTTAAAATAAGATAAAGAGGATCATTGGGGACCAATGGTCACCGATTAGGCATTGTTTGCTACATAGAGGGCGCAAGTAGCTATAAGTAGTACAATGGAGATTAAAAGGTGCTGTATTTCAAAGCCCAAAATACTTTCTGTGTTGGTCTTGATATTCATTGTACATTAAACTAGTCTTTTACCATATTAAAGTGTTTAATAGACTTTGTTTGTTTAAATGCTTGACAATCCCAATGATTTTTTTTTTTTATGGAAAACAAAATATTAAAAAAAAAAAAAAAGACACACAAAAAATGAAGTTAAAAAAAAAAAAAAAAAAAAAAAAAAATCCGCCCGCCCGCCCCTACTCCAGAAAAGCAATCGAGGACAACCAAACAATTTTTTTTTTTTGGCCTTATCAACAGTATACAAATGATGCATGTCTGCTTTTTTATGATCGATGCATAAACAGCCTCAACGTGATAGACTCAAATCACCAATATAAGCTTGTGATGCATCACACAATTATCTAATATGAAATTAATCTTTAAATGCTTTTTTTTTTCCTGCCAAAACACATTGACCCATGACAGTTAATATTCATTCAGAACAGAGCCATTTTAACAGGCAAATTTTGATGTCAAAGAAATATACAAGAATTTGTGGCTGACCCTTTTCATGTTATATTCAATGTACATTAACATGTAGTGTATTTAATCATGGATTCAATCTGTCCTGAAAATCATATTTGTTTGCACAGTAATATTCATCAATAGTGATCTGTCAGTATGACAGGTTCTGTGACCCAAACAGAATTCTATATCAAGTGTCTCTCCAAGTATCTCGATCTTGAGCCATGCGTTTCAGCATTTCATATCCTGTTGCTCCACATTCTGCGATTAAATCATCTAGAAAGCCTTAGTAATATTGACATAGTATTAATGTTTTCAAGACTTCACCAACAGTCCTTTTCAGGACTACACACCCTCAAGAAAGATTACCAAGAGTCCTTTTCAGGACTCCTCAATCCTCCCTCTCTCTCAGATGGTTCATCTGCAAGCCTACTGTTTAAAGGTAAAGACCAGTTATGGTCATGCGATTGCATTGTGAAAGAAACGTTGTGGAATCGATCAGAAAAGGTTGATCATCTAGCATATAAGTATTGGTGTGTACTGCAATCATCAAAATGATAAGAAATTTGGCCCATTCTTCGTAAAGTCACAAGCACTATACACAGAAAGATGTATATGGGACTACGCTATATCTCTCACAGTCAAATAGATATACTAATTTACCAATAGGCGGTTTCCCGGCAATTTTTTTATCATCATGTATTAGTCAAAACATATTCTTTCACATGATTGGTAATGAGAGCTTCCATTTCATTTTTTGAAATTGGGGCTTTTCCAATACTGGTCTTTACCTTTAAGTATTAATGTTCTTGTGAAAGTTGTGTACCGGCATGTCAATAGAAAAAATGAGTGCCAATGACTTTACCTCTTCAGTTCTCTCTTCAGCACACCAGAAAGCATCTTGTGTCTCTCCCTGCCTGTGTCCCTGCTTGGCCTTGGACAGCTCCTTGACCAGGAGGCCCTCCTTGACAGCGAAGGCCATCTGCTTCTGGACCTCCTTGGTGGAGATCTCGTAGGATCGCTCCATGAAGCGGTAGATCCGATCAAGGTTGGCCACCTGCTTGCCCTGTCGGATGCACGTGATGGCCTCCCATAACTGAAGGATCACCTGCGGGTTCGATAAGCGACGCTTAACGGTCTTCACCATCTTATCTATCCTACATTTAGAAAAGGAAAACAAAATGGTTTGTTTTAATCCTTGATAGAGATAGTGATTGATTGATTTATTGATTGATTTCTAACATACATAATGTCAAAGAGTTGATATCAATCGCAACTTATTTGTGATTGATATCAATCACAACTATGTACATAAGAGATGGGAGACTGCAAACTTGTGATTGATTTAGGGACTTGATATTGATTCGGATCAATATCAACTCTTTGTAAGACGGGGCCTAGTGTGATATAATGCACGTTTCAAAGTACAATAGGCTTACACGATATTCATACTGTATAGAACATGGACAATACATAAAAACATTAATCATTTTAACAACTAACATGATATTGTAGAAGCATTCCCTGATGTGATAGATGCCGCCCCCCCCCCCCACCCTCAGTGTTATTTAGGGTACATGTATGCATGTTCCCTCCTTTTGAAAACACCCCCTACATTCGGTGGGTTAAGTCAATACGGGCCGATTTTGTGTGTGTTACGAGCCAGACTTTGCTGCATGAAAAGTACCCCTTTACTGGACATTTTGGGAACATGAATGCGGTCCCTCCATTCCCGGAGTGGGGGGGGGGGGGCCGGGGATAGATGCCCTCCAGATTGGTCACCTGCTTGCCCTGCCGGAAATGTAGGAGAAGAGTAAAAATTAGTTTTATTTCCTTAGAAGAGACATCCTTCATGTAGAAGGGTGCTTTATGAAGTGATAGCTTCACTTCCTAATTTAGAGGTAAAGCCAAAGCCACTAGCCAAAGCAAAAGCCGAACTACAGACTGTCAATACTAGAAAACATCAAAATTCTGTATTTGCCTGAACTAATGAGGATCCATCTGAAGCAAACACTTTTAAAAGGTCACAAATAAATGAAGGAATAGAAATGATTATGATCAATTGAGAAACAGATGGAATAACGATCAGCAACCAGTTTTATCTCGAGTGGCTTTTATGGAAGTTATTTGTGCGCTGCTTCCGTATAAATGTGATGTAATGAGTTATATAGCACATTTATACAGAAGCAGCGCACTTACGGAAGTTCCCTGCCAACGCAAGTCAGAGGTCAACACCATTGTAATCCAGAGCGGAAAGTCACACGGTACATGTGGAGTGGAACCTAAGCTGTATCGGTCTGGTAAAATATTTCGTTTTTTTTACCTCCGATTTAGCATTGCCATATGCCCTCCTGATTGCCATAGGCAATTAGGATTAGAAGGGGAATAAAATTCATTAAGGCCACTGTCCAATATTTGTCGGGTGTGGGAAGGTGTGATTTCGGACACATTTTAGGGTTTGTTTACATGCCTCTCTGCACGCTTGTATGGGAGCCGTTTAAGGCGATAATTTTTAAAAATATTATCACCAAGCCCTTAAGTTAAGGCTAGGTCACGTGTACGCTTTCAACCAATCATTTGATTAGGATCCACGTCATCATCTTATAATATGAAATATAATATTGATTTCACCTAGCCTCTGTTTTCACATATTTACCTGCGTGAAGAGTGATGTAAACAAAACCTACTAAAATTTGCAAGGTTTGTTGAACAGAATGGGACCTTTTGAATGTACTTAATTTTAAACTAAAAAAAGGTTTGTTTACATCAGTCATCAGTTCACTCTTCATGTGCATGGCCACAGGCGAATGGGTGCCAATTAGGGCTAGGTGATAACAGTATCACAATTCATATTATCTTCTAGTTTTTAAGGCTAACACTAGCAAGCATAGAGTAGTGTCTCGGGTGTGCGGCCGTTTCGCGGGAACTGCAGATTTTTTTTTAATGCAAATACTCAGATTACTTCAATACCCTTCTACTTACTTATTAAATAGAAGGCACAAATAAAGTAACTGACCCACAGCGTGGTCAGTATTGTCCACCTTTCGAAATGGTGCGAGTATCCCGGTGGGCGGCCATGGATTAACCGGCGCAACGTCACTATCAAAGCATCATGAGCATGTACCAAATTATTACTGGTAACCTATTTGTTTATCTGTTGTTATGGTAAATTTGTCAAGTTTTAAGCAAATTCACCTTTTCCTCGAATGGATCATCCCAACAAGAATGCATAACGGGAGGAAAGGGGTACATACTGCTAGAAACGAGCGGGTCATAGCGGGTACACACCTCAGTTCATAATACAGTTATACACAAACCCGCATGTTATATGTGTATTGACACCTGGCCGCACGAGGGGTAGGCATTCAATCTTCTTCTTCTTCCAGTATAGTACAGACCACCGTTGGCGTATTATCGTACCTTGTGCTTGTCAAGTGCCTAGTGTTCAGTGCAAGTAAAAAGGCTCTACAAGAATTCTATGTGCAGCTAAAAACAGTCTGAAGCTCAACGGAGCTTAATGTGTTGCACCTTCTGCTTGAAAAGTTCCAAAGAGGTGCAATCGACGACAGCAGATGGCAAGGAGTTCCACAGTCGGATAGTATCTGGGTAGAATGTGGTTTGGAATAGCAGAGTTCGGGCAAAAGGGACATGGAACTTCTGTGAACAACTGGTATGAAGTAGGTGACTGGAAGATCAATCAGGCCATGGAGTATGCTGTAAACCATGCCTACTTTCTGCTGAGCCCTTCTTTCCTGCAGACTTGCCCATTGAAGTTGATTCAGCATGGCTGAGACGCTGCTTGTGCGCCGATAGTCACCCAGGACGAAGCGTGCACAACGGCGTTGCACCATTTCCACCTTTCTGATGTTCTCCTGGGTGGACGGGTCCCACACTATTGCAGCATACTCCATCACAGGGCGTACTAATGTCTTGCACAGGAACTCTTTGGTCTTTTGTGGGCAGGCCCCAAAGTTTCTTTGCAGAAAGCACTGTACAGAGTTGGCTTTTTTGGTGGTGATGTTTACATGGTGATTCCATTTCAGGTTGCTCTGGATGTGGACCCTTAAGTACTTTGCAGTTTTTGTTACATGTAGCTGCTCTCCAATGATGAAGTGAGGATGAATTACGACATTGGTAAGCAGCAACCCCAAGCAACTAGCCCTGCAGTGTCACAATCAAAATTTCTGCGACAGAAGAGTCACAGACCACAGCCATTCATACATTAACATCAAATTTCACCTCCAATCAGACGAATAGAGCTACAATATTGATCTAGTCATGTCTCGGTCTATTTACTTACATGTTAGCACCTGCAGGAATTCCCATCGGCGACTGATTTCGTAGATTTCTGACAACGTTAACGGATACTCTGTACCGATAAGTTATGCTGCAGAGTGCAGACGTTTTCGGCAAAGCAGAACTTACCTGGGAATCGAATCCAGGGTAGGTATGTATGATGATGTAGGTTTCAATCGCATATTATTAATTTGCATGTATTTTTTTCTTCTGCGATCTAGGGTCTATACCCCTGGCCGCTCACCGGAGACTCTGATCTACTCTAGTCATGATAGCTATAGTGGAGCTCCCCCGACCCCCACCCCACCCCCAGTTCCTTCCGCGAGCCCCGGCCCGAGTTATAGGTCGATGGAGCTGTGCGATGTGTAGACTAGTCGCTTGTGATTCGGGAGGTTATATTCACAATATTCATTATAATATGAATTGATTTAAAGTTTTTAAACTCTCACATATTTCATACCAAAGAACAACATCCTTTAAAATTAAATGGACTCACCAATAAACGCAGATTTCTCCGAATTCTACGTCAAGTTGTGCTCAATTTAGAACAAGATAACGTACGTACACATGCACAGTACATACACACGTCACGTAAACGAGTCAAGCATAATATACGACGTGCGTACTATGCGCTAGATACTTCCGTGTATTTTTGTTGGTGTAGTTGTATTGTACGATTTGTATAGCGCAGAATGCACAGACGCTTCTCAGCTGACTCATATAACGAATGCACTGAAATTCGACTTACGCACTTTGGTCACGCATATAGTATCAATATGCACATAATAATATCAACATGCGCTTGGAAAAATTATATCGAGAATATTACTAGGTCAGTGCCAAGATTTTATGCCTATATCTCTAAGTGGTCAGTGGACCGCCCAATTAGTCCAGCATAGGGGGAGCTCGGAGGGAGTTGACACACATAACAAAAAGCAGGAGAGAAATGGACACGCCCCCTCCTCGATTTTTTTTTTTAAAGGGGGGGGGGTTGGCCCCCCTCCTGGAAAATTTGAAAAAGTGCAACAACAAAAAGGCATAGCAAATACTGACTAAAGACTGCAACACACTTTTAGGCTCTGAAGGGCCCATGCAAGAGTGCAGCGTTTAGACTAATATACAAATGCAAAATCCTTCTCGCTCCCTCGCATAATATCCTTCAAAATGTACAAGTAAATATTGCATTTCGTCCCCCCCCCCCCCCGGTTATGAAAAGAAATCGCTGCTCTTGGAAATGGGGCTTAATTATAAAGCCTCTCTAACAAATATTAATGAAAGAATACAAAACTGTGGTTTTCTGCGTACAATACAAACCCAAAATATGGTATTCTGTCATCAATATTCGTCTTTATTCCTTGAAACACATTTGTTTTGAAAATCTTTGCAGAAATGTGTGTTAAATGGCATCCTCTTTCACATCATTATACAACTTAAGTGATTTTTTGCCATTGATTTGTTTGGCAAATATTTGGCTCCCAACACATTAGAGGGGCTTCTTGTCAGAGGGTAATTATCAGAGGTGAAAGTGGGGCACTTTCTATACCCAGAAATCAGGCAATCACCAGGGATGAAGCAAGGCACTTATTAGAATGGTAAATGGGCATTTGTCGATGGAAATGCTGCACCCTTCAGATTTTGATAGGGGCATATATAAAAGGTGACAAGGGGCATTTATGAAAAGAGGATAGGTTCCTTATTAGAAAGAAAAAAGGGGCACGTATCGATATTAAAAGGGAAATGATCAGAGATGAAAAGGGGCACTTATCGCACCTTAAAAGGGACTCTCTTTTTTATAAGCCCCAAAAATGGAAAATACACTAAAGACAAAAGGTAATTACGAAGTGGTTGGATCATCAAAAAAGTTACAGAAACTTATAGGTAGATGATCCTAAAAATGTACACACAAAAAAGGGACGAAGAAAATACAATAGTACAATAGTAATTACACACATATAAAATTATGGTTGGCAAATTCAAGGCTTCTGCGGGTACTTTTGATAATGAAAATGAGGCACTTATAATAAAGTAAAATGTGCATTTGCTAAAAGAAAAGGGACAACGATCAGATTCGAGGGGGCTATTATGCGCAGGGGGTAGTGGCTCTTAGGGAATGAACAGGGACCCTTTTCATAGGTGAAAAGGGGTATTTATGAGAAGGCCGGGAGGGAACTCTTTTTTCAGTTAATGGTGCCACTTACCATAAGGAAAAGGAGCATCGATCAGATTTGAGGGGGCTATTATGAGAAGGGGGAAGTGGCTCTTATTAAAAGGGGCGCATGTTAGAATAAACGAGGCACTTATCAGAGATGAAAAGGGGAAGGGGCACTTAAGGGAATGAAAAGGGGCACTTAACATAAATAAAAGGGGCACATGTCAATATAAAAGGTGTGCTTATCGGAGTTAAAAATGGGTAGTTTTTAAAAGGGGAAAGGGCACTTGTCAAAGTAAAAGATGCACCTCTCAAATTTAAATAGGGTTATTATCAGAGGTGAAGGGGCACTTATCAAAAGTAAAAAAAGGGGCACATCTCGTACCTGAAAAGGGGCACTTACTAGAGATTAAAAAGGGCACTTATGAGAATGGAAAATGGACACTTAGTTATTGCAAAGGAAAATGGGAACTTGTCGCAGGAAAAGGTGCACGTTTCAAAATAAAAGGGGCACTCATCAGGGGCACTTTTAAAGTAAAATGGGTACTTTTCCTATGTAAAAGGGGGCACTTTGGGGGTACTTGAAAAAGTGGGTCGCACTGTGCCCCACTATAGCTATTACCAGGGATGAATAATTGTTTTTAAATTGTCAGAATGCAAGTTGCATACATAGTTGTTGCTAGGTAGGACAAACATTATACCTAAATGACAACACATAATGTTGCAATTCACATCCTGACTTTTGAAATATAATTATTTGAATGAAATAATTGGTTACAAGATTTGTTCATTAAATTTGATTACATTATACGGGATTGGTCTATACTATTGTCTGTAACAACCCAATTATACACACACACACTTTTTTTTAATTTATTTTTTTATAGTAATTTTGTTTTATTCCTCCAAATGTGTAATAGGCCTACAAACAAAAAACATACAATTGAATAAAATAAAGAAACGCGCGTTTTCAATATTGATATTAATTGGTATAAACAAAAACGTAATTTTTAAGTCAATTGTACATGTTCTTCGCTTATTTAAAACAAAAATCTGGAGGTTATATTACCGGTGCAATGCCGACTCCACCCTGCCCCACCCCCTCCCTCACACAAACCCACCCATACCTGGTGGATCCGGCTCGCGGATAGACAGCAAAATGTTCGGTTCCATTCAAAGTACTTGTACCGAACTTTAATGCTACGTAGTGATTTAGAGTGCACGCCGGACCAATCCGATAACCGCTTAAATAATAGTCTTTACTCCATAGCTTATCATATTATTGCTATATTTTATCTGATAAATATCAACCATATATTATATCTAGATAAGTATTATGTTTTTATTACTCTATAAGCCTTATATTTCATTCAACTTATATCAACAAACTTATAAAAAAACTACAAATTATTGATAGAAATTTCAGGAGGATATTAAACGAAAAGTAATACATCCTTAAATCTCCATAACAAGTTAGCGTGGAAAGGAACTCCTTTTCTGAATTGAGGTAATTCATTGGCTTTTATTCCATAATTTTCGTATTTAGTGTACTTAATGTATGTCATATTTGTTTAATAATAATCTTGAGATGCTCTTTGTTCTTAGAATGGGATTATTTGGTACTTATTTTCTTGTAATATTGTGATATTATGACTCCTATTAAGTCCAGACTGCCGACCAAAATTCAGAAAATATTGCAAAATGCAGAATTACCTTTGCCGCGCCGGTACGTTGCCCTTGAAAAGGCAGAAGGACCTCCGCATTTTCACGGACAATTTTTATTTCCGAAACGCGCAATGATCAATGCTCCTTGATGAATTTCACACTTACTTTGCACAGAGACTTTCACATTATGAACGATAAATCCTCGGAAGACAGACAACCAATAAAAGGTAGTAGATTCTAGAGTCTACATGTAGATTCTAGACCTAGACTCGTCTACGGCCCTGGACTACGCGTCTCTAGACCCTATGTAGATTCTAGATCTAGAATCTACTGATAGTACTGTCTAGGACTAGGACTAGTAGTAAATAGTAAATCATATGATGAACACTGGTGAACTGGGGGTAGGGTCTAGTTCTAGACTATTTTACACAAAATCTGTTTTGCGCATTGTCAGTGCAGCGCGCGGATCAGGAATCCTACGCCCGCAGCGCGTTGAAGAAAAAAACTGTCCGAACCTTATTTTTTAGGAAGCGAATTGTCCGCGTTTACGAGGATATCCTCGTTCATGTGGATGATCCTCATTCTCGGACCAGTGGCGGATCCAGTATTATCCAAAAATCGCGCCGACCGATATTTCGCTCCCGCTCAGTGGGGGGGGGGGGGGGGGGGGGGCGGGTGTAATGAGCATTAGACTTTCTAGATCTAAAAAAAAAAAACATTTTGCCCCCGATATTTCAATTTAAAAAAAAAATGTTTTACTTTTTTTTTCTTTGTTTTTTATTGGCCGCCCAAGAGGGGGGGGGGGGGGGGGTTAAACAGCCGGAATCCCCCCCCCCCTAGATCCGCCCCTCATTAGATCGGCACACCCCTGTTTGTCTTAACATGTGAGTACCCCACCCTGGGACTGCATGAAGAATGACTGATGTTTACATTACCTAAAATGCATTCGAAATTGTACATTCCTGCGATCCCGCATCTACATGTACATCATGTCATGTATCAAACGTTGCACTGCAGTTGCATACTGGCTTCGAAAATCAAGTTTGATTGATCAATTTTCTTTGACTGTTATGGAATCTTTCTTCTAGATCTACTCCTACAATTACAAAGTCAAAGTCAAAACACTTTGAAATCGCTCAAGAACTTTACAAATTTCAAAATTTATTACCGGGGTATCAGTTTCTCGTGTTCATGATGATAATGTTAATGAGCTACATGTAATGTGCGATTTACATTACAAAAAACACTGTCCTGTTAGTCTTACAAGACAGGAATATGCGATCTTGGTTCTGCAGGAAACGCATATAGACCCTATACACAGTGTACACAAAAATAACCGTTTTTGCATTGCCACATTTGTACTTTACGATAATAGCATTTAGGATTTAAGCGTAAAAGACGTGTGCAGGGAGTTCACTACATTCAGAGTATTTTGTGCGCGCGCCTAAGGCTTGACGTACACTAAACAATACATCAAATATTAAATAACGATACCACTACACCGAGTCATTTACTAAAAAGGATTTTTGTGAATTAATGATTCAATTACAATTTATTATCTTTCATCTAACTTAGAGTCGATAAAATTACCATACACAACTGATACACAACTCTTTTACTACAGCACAATCATGGAATGTGTTCAAACTCTTTGTTATTATTTTTGCGCTCAAATACCACTTTATCAATAGTTGTGTGTCCAGACAGGTTGTGTATCTGGACAGTTCATTTTAAACAGCAATTTAAAGAAGTTTACGAAAGATATTTCATAAATCTTCTATAGACAATTATTCATGATAGTCAGTGCTACTTGATGAATATTTTTCTTTCCCCCCCCCCCCCTTCCCCATCATATTCTTGCCTGGGTATTGCCTCTTATGAAGTATTTTCTTGATGTTTTAAATACCAATGTCGTGTTGTTGATATCAAAATTACTATTCATTGTTACATGTAGGTGAATATCCAAATGGTGGAAAAGGTGGTATTCTTGAAGTGCTGATTGGCAGTACGGTAAGACATTTGAATAGTGTGAATATTGGTCCCAGGCCTAATGCTGTATCTCTCTCTTATTCAACAGGGTAGTTCACTCAAGCAACATTGAACTGACTTCTTGTGAGAAGGAGAAGTGAAGAAGAAAAAATGCATCTCTCCAAATCGATCGTGATTTTACTGGTCCTTGGGATAAGCCTCCCAGCCCTGGTCCAGTCCAAGGGAGCGGCTCATAAGGCCGAGATGGAAGACAATGAGTTTGCAGAGTTCGAGGATCTAGATGAAGACGAGGATGATGATTTCATCGCCGTGGAGACAGAAGAGGAAGAGGACGATGACAGGGAGTTTGATGACGTGATGGCTGAAGACGGGGAGGACGTAATCGATCGAGATGAATTCGGTGATGAAGATGAGGATATGCTTGATGTAAGAATTTCTCGATTTTCTATAACCTCTGCTATAATAGTTAGTACCAGATCAACATAAATCTGGAACCGATGCACATGGATCAACGAGTTTGAAGCTAGACTCTCAGGCCCGAATTCACAAAGCAAGGTTTGAGCTCAAACCTCCTTTTGTTTTGCCAAACCTCCTTTTGTTATTTACAAACCTGGTTTGTAAATAACAAAAGGAGGTTTGGTGAAACAAAAGGAGGTTTGAGCTCAAACCTTGGTCTGAGCTCAAACCTTGCTTTGTGAATTCGGGCCTCAAAGTTTGAATTTAAACAGAGGGCACCTGCATGCAGACCTTTAAAATTTCATTTTTGACCTCCTGCAATAGTTAGTATAGAGTCCTGTCTTATAATATGAGAGTGAAACCCAAATTACAGGTACCATCTTATTTGTATTTTGTATATAAGTGACCTATAAATAGTGCTGGGACCTTGTATACTGGTACCTGTGTACACGAACGAACCACCACTACACATGTAGAAAATTCACTACACAAATAAATGAAAGTAAAAACAAGTCGCCTGTCTTTGAACATTATAAATTGCTGAAGTCAATATTTCACAAAAATATCCATAATTAGTCTAAAGATAATGTTTAAATTTATTAAATAATCATTTTCATACATTGTACAACTTTGATCCAATCTCGTTGAGTCTATTATCTTGTTGTCATGCAAACAATGCCGATCATTGCAGTCTGACTTTCCCATGAGCGCGATAGTTTCATGTGCGGTACACTTTTCTGAGAAAATCCTTGTTTCGACAGACAAACAAAGACAAGCGAGCATGTGCAATGTTTTCCCTGAGAGCGTATGCGAACCATTGCAGCATTGGGGATGATGTAGCAAATCATCAAAATTTAACATTATTTGAAGGTGGGTAGAGGGAAGAACAGATTACTAAATTAAAAGAAAAAACTATCTAGGCTCGTCGCTGATAGGTATATTATTTAAGTCCCGCTTCACAAAAGGATTTTGAATTCTTGTCGTCTTGAGAAGTCGGAAAATCAATATTTATCGCATGGATCACATTTTTCTGAAGTCATAAAATCTAGCAGTCATGTATGCTGGTGTAACGTGTCTGAAATACTGCTTTTGATTGTCATAAATTTCATTTCCTCGTATTGCACGAACGGATAAAGTGTCTGTGTACATGGATTGGAAATAACACGCCAACTCCCGGCACTACATACAAACCATCTACCTTGGGGACATTGCATTTTCAATCAGTGTCATCTAATCCGTGTCAATGTACTTTCTGTGATGGTTTAATATTTTATTCAATGAATTGCAAGCGTGGTATCTTCTTCCATCCATCAAAGTGGCTTGTCATAAACTGATGTTGTGTTCATCTTTTTGCTGGCATTGCAAAAACTTGAAAAACTGAAAATATTATTTTTGTAGATATCACTGACTCTGAGAAAGGCTTAATAGGTGACCTACGTATAACCCATGAACTTTTCAATGTAGGATTGTCATATTTTCAACCAGTGTCATTTGTCTCTGTGTACTTTTTGTGATGGTTTAGTTGGATATTTTCTTTGCTCTTTCTAGGATGAAGATGACTTTGACCACTTCCAGGATACAGAAGAGTTTGAGAATTTTGAGGAGCGACCTGCCAAAGGAAAAGGGAAAGAGGCACCCGATCTTGAAATCACTAAGGTAATAATAATATTCAGCTTTTATATAGCACTTAATACATCTCGGACGTCTCTAAGCGCTTTACAGATTTATAATGTACTGTTACCTGGTCATTGGATTCAGTGCTTGCCCGCACACACTGTGTCCACAATCTCCACTCCCTGGGGAGAATTTCAGCCAGGCGTGACTTGACGCTCAAAAAATGTTTGACCAACAATGACGGTCGCATTCTACCGGGTACCCATTTAACACCTGGGTGGAGAGTAGAGAGTGTAGGTTCATATCTTGCCAAAGGATATTAGTGCTGTGTCGGGAGTCGAACCCTCGACCTTCGCATCTCCAGTCAGCGCCTTAACTACGCGACCACGACACTAATTAGTAGGCCTGAGTCATCACAGTTAGTACTTGTAGGACCCCCAACGCTTTGATTATTTATTTAGATTTTTCTTCAATTTTGTTGCTTTGATTAATTTCTGCATGTGAGATGAGATTATGTTGATTTTTCTTCGATTTTGTAAATACCTAATTGTTTTGTGCAGGTATGAAAACACCCAGAGAAATCTTATGCCATATAAATAATTCTTCAATTGAAGATGATGCCTTTTTCTTTCAGGGCAGTTTGCAAAAAGTTAGTGGAGGATGTGCCCATTATTATGAGAGGAGAGCTTAAAATATACTTTGCATTAAAAATGTTTGTTATAATAAGAATGTTAATCTACATCTGCACAGTTCAACTTTAGTTGATGCAGTTAAAAATCATTGAAGATCCCATTTGGCTTTTCATATTGAAGTCATTCGTAACTTTACAAACAGCTTTATGACCCCCCCCCCCCCCCCTGGGTGTTTACTCATATATTCTCAGACAGTGTTATAACCCTTCAGGCTCTCATCATATGATACCATGTTTTGTCTATGTTCATAACATGGGTAACATTGATGCATGTAACACCAGTGAAAGACAATAAAACTTGAATCTTGAAGACCTGTTCATTGATTGATATCATTGCTGATAACCGTCGGTTAAACTGTTTGACTCAGGCCTAGTTATCAGGGAAATACAGTCAAACCTGCTTGAGTGACCACCTGTCTACAAAGACCACATTGTTTGTTTCCCTTGAAAATGGTTTCTCATTGAAACATGTACTATTAAGGAACCTGTACATAAAGACCACTTGCCTTTAAAGACCACTTTTTAGTCTCCCTTGGGTGGTCTTCATAGACAGGTTTCACTGTACCTGAATAGTTTCAAATTACCCCTGACAACCCAAAGATAATGTGGCTTTAAAGGCAGGCTTTACTACTTCAGCTAGAAGAGATTAGACCACCCAGCGAGCCAGCGAGGTCACTGTGACAGGTGGCTATCTCATTAACTCAGCTCTCATTTAACATAAGAAAAAGAGGATCATGGGGGACCAACAGGCACCGATTTGGGAAGTTTTCTATATGGAGGGAGCAAGTAGCTACAAGTAGGACAGTGTGCCTTTAATGTACTTGGTGTTGTTCCTCTCAGGTTCCCCTTCATCTGCGTAACAGCTGGGACAGCTACTACCTTGAGTTGCTGATGTTGGCTGGGGTGGCGGCTTACCTTCTCAACTACATGAATGGCAAGTCCAAGAACCAGCGACTCGCCACGGCCTGGCTCAACTGCCATAAGGAGCTCCTGGAAGCAAACTTTGCTCTCGTGGGTAAGTTGGAATGCTGGAGAATGACTCTGCATGGAACGTATAGAGGTATCGTGGTCTAGTGGGTACGTCACCAGACTGTGGATCACATGGTCCTGGTTCAAGTCCCACAGCGGCACTAATGGCAAGACATTAATCTACATTTGCCACTCTTCACCCAGATGAAATAAATGGGTACCTGGTAGGAAGAAATTCCTTGAATGCTTTAAATGCTTAAAGGCCAAGTCCAATCCAAAAATTAATTTCTTATAATAGAAGCAGCAAAATCAGACAAACAAATCAAGTTTTGGGGGATAAAAAGGGAAATTAATGGATACAAATATATATAGCAATAGATAAATAGTGAAGCAAGGACGTCACAAACTGATAACCAAATTGGCAATTAGTGTAGTGATTTCCATTGTTGCATTCTTTTTTTTTAATTCATAACTTCCTTATTACATGTACAGATTTTACTCAAACTTTTTTATTGGTTTGTCAGATTTTTCTGCTTCTATTGAAAGTAAGTTATTTTTTGGAGTGGACTTGGCCTTTAAGGCCTTATCCTGGCAGCAGCTCAGCTACAGCCAGAGTAAATCATATAGTAGCTGCGCTATATAAATGGACCTATTATTATATAAGCATAAGCAGGTCAGACAGCAAGTGATTTTAAACCTCTCTTATCTGCCACAAGTTATCATAAATGAACTTCCAAGAGTACATTTTTACGTAAAAATTATTGGGGGAGCATCATGGTGTATTGGTGAAGGCTCTTGACTCTCATCTAGAGAGGTCCTGGATTTGTTCGTTGCTTGATTCTTATAACGTCAGACAGTGTTTTGCCCACATTTGTCTCTACACCTGTATGAATAATGACCTTGCAATTCTTGCTATCGCCAATTATACCCCTAATGCCCAAATGTCTGCTCTTGCATGTAATTTAGAGCCACTTACGGGACTTACATACTCACGGTGTACGATACATCCACGCGGCGAGCGCTTGTTTCATGTACTACGCATGCGCAATATAGGTATCCGAAGCTATTCTATATTCCTCACTTGATGGCTGGAATGGCTGGATTCTTGGAATTTTTGCAAGTCCATGGTTGTTCCAGAAGAATTACTTTGGGAATCCCACTGCATGTCAATCATTTTGGAATTGTTCTTTTTCAAAATGCTGCTAAGAGAGTCTCGATGGTGCAGTGATTTCAAACTTGTATTGCCTTCGGAGTAAATTTTTCTAGGGTCATAATGGCATACCTGCCAACCCTCCCGAATAATCCGGAATATTCCGCTTTTGGGGATTTTGGGGGGGGGGGGATTTTTTTTTTATGATTTTTTTTTAAATAATTTTAAAAAAAACATATTTTTTTTATATTTTTTTATTTATTTTGTGCTGAAGTCAAGTTAAGCTTGTTTTATAATGTGCTGCGATTTGAGATTTCATGTATTGTGTGCATTGAATGGCTGCATGATCGAGCAGCGAATTTTTATTCGCTTTTTGGTACAGATTTACCGCGTATTGCCAGTTACACTGCCGCTGCAAGTGCGATTTCTTATTTTCGAAGGCATACCGTGCTAAAAATTCTTAATTCTTATTTTCAAATGTTGGCAAGTATGTAATGGTCAACACAAATTTTTGTCTTTAAATGAATGTCATGTTTTAATACAGGTGATGACGGCTCAAAGGAAATGCCTACTTCAGTGAACCTGCTGAAGCAAAGCGAGAACAGATACTGTCTCTGGTGTTCAGGGAGAGTTTTCTGTGAAGGAATGCTGGTAGAACTGAAAGTAAGTACAGTCAAACCTGTCTACAGCGACCGCCCAAGGGAAAGAAAAAAATGTGCTTGTTGTAGACAGGTGGTCTTTGTAGACAGGTTCCTTTAGTACATGTTTCAATGAGAAACCATTTTCGAGGGATACAAAAAATGTGCTTGTTGTAAACAGGTGGTCTTTGTAGACAGGTTCCTTTAGTACATGTTTCAATGAGAAACCATTTTCGAGGGAAGCAAAAAATGTGCTTGTTGTAGACAGGTGGTCAGTAAAGCAGGTTTGACTAGCTATTAAGGCAAGCCCAGGGAATTCGCTAATTTTTTGTCCCATACATCAAGTTAAACCATAAAAAGACGAACCGGTAAATAAGATTCTGCCTCATTATTTGGTCTGATCTATACTCTAGTAGGAGGGCTGTTAGCTAAATACAATGATCAGGGACCCGTTTCACAAAACTTATCATCAGTGACAAATGACAGTCTTTGTTATAAGCTACTGAAATCCTTGCTTCTGATTGGTTATCAGCAGATTTGTCACTGATATTTGTAATTTGTCATTGAAAAGAGGCTTTGTGAAGCGGGTCCCAGGACCCTGTCTTATATTAAAGCACTTGCGATTAATCGCAACTATGTACACCGTTATGAGCTTTAGATAATATTTTTTCCTTCAATAATGAATTTTCAAAAAATGTAAATTCTGTCGATTTGTGACCATGATTTGTACATCCCTTGAGAGACCAATGCCAGTAAATGATGATAGCAAACAGTGGTATGAGCAGCCTGCCATAGTTAAGTCCAACTTAAAGTCGATCTTAGTCTTTGTGAAACACTCCCCAGTTTCACTACCAACCTGACCCCAAACACACCCCAAACCAACTTATTCCTGGCCATTTGTGGTAATGTGATATTTTGGTTGATCTGTTGTTGGACTGGTGTCAGTCATGTTGGAGTAACTAAGGTATAAAGGTGTCAATTACAAGTTTCATAAATGTATTTTGGCAATTGCCCTATTGTTCTGTACCTGTTCTCTTTTTTTAGGTTTCAACAAGGTCAATATATTGGTGATCTTATCAGTAGAAAAAGTGAGAAATAATGCATGTGGAAAGATATTGTTGCAGAAAGAAAAAAATTGTACAAATATTCATATGTATACTACTAATACAAAAATGAGTTGTTCAATTTGATCCCAGCATATTCAAATCATTATGTATTTACTTTTTTGTTTTTCTTTGACAGTTCTTAAAGAGGCAGGATCTCTTGAGCGTTATATCTCGTACCATGCATCCAGCGGGCGATGAAATAGTGAGTCTTGCCTGATCCTACATTTTTAAGCATTCCTTTGTCAATAGTGAAAGAAATGGGGAGGGGGGGGGGGGAAGGAGATTACAAACTGACAGAATTATGATAATTATAATAGTTTGATTGTCGTATGTTAGAATTATGGTATGAATAGAGGAATAAGAGATTTAGTCATTGCCTCATGAGAATATGTGCAAAACAAACCAAGGAAAGGCACTCCAAATACCTTCTTAACTCTGAACTATGAGAGACTTAGACTTTAATGAAATTTTCTCTGAAGAGTGATTTCACTTTGTGCACATCGATGTACCAGTTTCCCAAACCTCCAACGGTAGCTTTATTGCTTTTATATGACTCAAAATTTCATGTGCTTTTTTATTTTGCTTGTAGTCCTCGACTGTAAATGACCACCTTCATGTAATATATCTGAATCGACCGTTTGTCAAAAACTTCAACAAGATTTTTCCTGAAAAGTAATTACCGGTACGCTCTATGCATATCAATACATCGGTTTGTAAACCTGCATCGGTAGTTTTATCAGGCCTGATAATTACCCGATTTTCCAATTTTTTTAAAAAAAAATTCTTCTTTTTTTCCCCCTGAATTTTTCTTTTTTTTTCCTTCTTGATTTTCTTATATTTTTTTAGTTTCTTCCCGATTGTACTCTAATTTTCCAGATTTCTCCTTATTTTCCCTTTTTCCCCCCAATTTTTCCCCCAATTTTCTTACTCAAAAGGGGGGGGGGGGAATGTTGTTAGGTACCAATTTTTTTCCCCCTGAGTCCTTTTTTTTATTTTCAAGGGGGGGGGGGGGGGGGTTGGTTGAGGAAAAATAAAAAACCTACTTATTTTGTAGTGCTCACTCTCACCTCTGTTTTATATTGATGCCTCTAAACTTTTGATTGTGGGGCATGTAGCACAGCTGCCAACCATGCCTATTATGGAGTAATGATTTCTAAAATTTCAGGCTAATGTTAAGAACACTAGATTCCTCCTTAATTTGACATCTTCTGTTTAGAAGCATATGAAATACTACTTTCCTATTTTGATCTTCAGAGATTCCTACGTTTCCTACAGGTATGATGTAGTCTTTGACTTTGAACCATCACTTTAACCCCCTGACAGCTGGATTCTCACATTCCCATAGGCTTAATACAGGAGCCTCTTGGGACCCGTTTCACAAAGCCTTTTTTCAATGACAAATGACAAAAATCAGTGACAAATCTGCTGATAACCAATCAGAAGCAAGAATTTCACTAGCTTATAACAAAGACTGTCATTTGTCACTGATGATAAGTTTTGTGAAATGGGGCCCTGGTTCCAGGATGCAATGGGTTTAACACAATATATTTGATTTGACTTGTCTTGCACAGAAAGTGACGGTGACCCTGGATGCAGACTCGATGGATAGCTTTGTCCTCTTCTTTGGGGCCAAGAAAATCACTAACCGCATGCTCAAGGACATGCAAGATCTGGTAAGAACAGGTTGACCCCTGACCCCAACCTTAATTATCTTTCTGAAATGATTCAGTTATACACACCCAATAGGCCCCTTTGTTCTGCAAATCAAACTCTCTTGACCGTTAAAAAAGCAAAAACAAAATACTGTGGTGATAGGTCCTTTTCATGCTCTGCTCCACGCTTGTTGAACTCTCTTCCATCCTCCATTTGTTGCATCTCTGTTATTACTATGTTTAGATCAAAATTAAAAACCAGTCTAAAGGAAAAGCCATATTCAACCTAGTTCTTTAATGTAACCTTGCCTTGTTACCTTATGTTTGATAATTTCACTTTAAATTAGTTCTCTTGTCATTTCTCTCTTTAGTTTTACTTGCATCAATATTGTAAAGCGCTTTAATATAAATCTCATATGAAAAGCGCTATATAAGTAGAAGATATTATTATTATATTACCTTTTCCCCACCAACACTTGCTTCTGGGCTCTCGTTTGTCAAATGAATGAACAACAAATTGAAAATTTGACTATTAGTTTTAAAGATTCTGTTTACATTGATTTATATTTCCTCCTTCACAGAGTCAATATTGCTTTGATAAGAGGGAACATGTGGGGAAAAAAAGATGGAATCAAGTGAAATTTAGTCTTCATGACTCCTGAAATGCCCCTAGAAAGAGGTGTCCAAACATGCTTCTGGAATTTCTGTCTTATTGATTCAATCGTCATAGCGAGTAAATTTAATACGATTGAGTGAAAATGACATTTAAGTTTTTTCTGTCTGTTAACATTTTCTTCCTCACAGAGTCAATATTGTGGCGATAAGAGAGGTGGTGACAAATTTGGGTTGCCTGCAAGCACAGTAGTACTAGCTGAATTAGGGGAGGTTGTCAATGGTGTTTTGGATACTAAGGTAAGTCAAACACCTGTATATAAAGACCACTCAAGGAAAACGAAAGTGGCCTCCATAGCCAGGTGGTCTTTGTACAGGTTCCTTTGAAAATGAATTGCTTGCAAGTAGTAGTGCTAACAGATTAACAGAGGTTGTTAGTGAGTTTCAGATACTAAGATAAGTCTGTCGCCATACCCAAGTCAGATCTTTATATGAAGACCACTCAAGGGACATATACACGTTCAATTTTTAGCAAGTTTCAAACAGATTTGAAATCATTTGATTCTGGTTTGTCTGGTTAAGGTTATATAAGCCAAGTTATTCTGAATGTAAACAATGAGTTATTAATTTCATTATTTTAATGTTTCAGGTATCTTTTTATATTTCAGTCTTATTTTTGTGCCTTTATTTCAGGTTCTGAACTGCTTGAACAGCCATCCAGAAATGTTTGATTATATGCATATCTCGGACCAATTTTCTGGTCCAAAACCTGCGGCTGAGTAAGTAAATTACCGTCAAAGTTTTGTTATTAAAGGCTAATCTAACATATGTAATAAGTTCTTTTGTATGAAAGCAGAGAAATAAGAGAAACAGAATGACAAAAGTTTGAAATATATCTGACCAATAGTAGTAAGAGAGTTATGAATATTTGAAATATGAGATCACTAAATCTATGCAAATCTCAATTGCCAATTTGAGCAGTGGAATTCGATTTAGTCATGTACAAAAATAGCATTAATTTCTGTTTTTATGCCTCTGTCCACTGAAGATGGTGCCAGAGGCATTATGTTTTCCATCCGTCTGTCCTGCTTTCTCTTTATTGCGATATCTCAAGAACCAATAGAGAAATGAGCCTCAAAACTGTTGATAATATGTATTACCATGGGAAGACGATCTGATTTTTGTGCATGAAAAATACAAATTGTTATTGAATTGAAGTACCTTTTTGTAGGTGGCAGAATAAACTATTTATTAATATACATGTAATACAAAGTGCAATTTTGTTCAGGGTTGTATGCGCCTATTGTAAAATGTTTCAATTTAATCTGATTCTGTTTGATTTAAACTAGTGAAACATTTTACCCTTTGTATCACCAGACTTTTGCCCCTCTTTGTGTATTTTTATTATTTATTATTCTTGTTTATTTTAATACAGGGACGAACAGCCAACTACAATGCCTCCAACTGAAAAGGTGCTCATTTGTAACTTCAAAGGTAATATATAAGATACTTGTGTAAACTAAACTAATCTACAATGTTGTAAATGTTGATTACGATAATTATGTTCAAAGTCTTGTGCATGTGAACTCTGTTTGTGTTTGCACCCTCTTCCACAAAGAGATGAATTTAATGACGTAGGAAAATGACAATTTTCAGGTTTATTTGTGAATTATCATTGAAAGGAACAGACTATTTTGGTAGTCTTCCCCTGGATCTCGACCGTACAGTGACAAAAAAAGTTTGAAATGGATATAGAGAGTGCATCTCAGCATCTTTTACTGAATAAGCCCATGAAGTTTCACCTGTAAATCTCAAATTTTTAATTAAATATTCATATATTGTATAAGCTGATATTTTCGCGTACAGACAGGCCAAGAGACATTTCCGCGAGTTGTTGCTTTCGCGAAAAGCACACAGCAGAATTAATGAATGGGCATGACATATTCACAAACTCACACCAACACATACACTCACAGACTCGGTCGCGTAAGTACACACAAGTTTAGGCAGCCCATCGCACCACATACAGCTAGCCAAGTATCGGAATACAAGGAGCTAGTACGTGGGTGCGTCATGCAATCTGTGCAATATACGGGTGGGGCGGGAGGTGACAGCACTGTATTGCATTACGAACATATTAAGGCATTACGAGTAGCTATAGCGCTAGCAATCGAGAGGACAATATTTTTCGCATGTTGATAAATTCATGACGATATGCAATTTGCAAAAATAAAACCCTCGCAAAAATAACGGCTTATACACTACCGGTATTCAGTTTTTTAACAATTCTTGGTAGTGAACGATTCAAATGGGGGAAATTCCCCTTTGGCTCCCCATTTTTTAACGCTTTGATGTCCCCTATGCTTGAAAATGTTATAAATTTGATAGCAAAAGATATCAGTAATCTTGCAGCATGTTAAATGTTCATGCGTGGGTATGTAGTCGTTTGTGAAGTAGGCAACTTGGCGATCACTACATAACACTGAGCCAACGAATATTAAGTTCCTGTGCGTACGTCCGTGTGCTGCCCTCTATATAACCACGCTTGAGCAACTGTAACGTCTCTCTGAATTCTTTCTCATGTATTCATCAGTCCCCGGCAATGGCTCTAAGAGCGACATCGAAGACATGTTACCCATGATGAAGATGGTCATCTACCTGGTGGATAAGATCAAGAGATTCCGTCTCTCCAAGGAGGTCAGTATTTATCCTGGTCCCGCGTATAGAGAAATGTGTGACCTGTTGCTTCATCACCCGAAATAACGTTTAACCATAAAGGTTGTGAATAAAAGCCGCAATATATATATATCAATCTCCGGGCTTGTTTACATTGTTTGCTGTGGTGGTTTATTAACTGCACTTGAGCTTATTGCACTCAAGTCTGATAATTTTCAGATTGAAATTGGTTTCCTGATTTTTTATTTTTTTAATCATGATATTTTTTTTCTCCAAAAATGTATAGTCCCTGAGATCAATGTTAATTCAGCTTAAAATTAGGGGGGGGGGGGGTGAGGTGCCATCATTTCATGATTAGAACGCCTTGTGCAAGCGCTTCGCT
The DNA here is from genome assembly GCA_035222895.1 of Strongylocentrotus droebachiensis. NCBI lineage: Eukaryota > Metazoa > Echinodermata > Echinoidea > Camarodonta > Strongylocentrotidae > Strongylocentrotus > Strongylocentrotus droebachiensis. The sequence goes on from JAVYIG010007126.1 coordinate 83,508, forward strand.
TGGATTTCTAAAGCCTTTTTTTTTTAACTATCACTCCTTATTGCATTTCACAGTTATGTATAGATCTTAATTTTTCATTGCCAATTCCAATCATTTAATACACAAAACAGTGCTTTGGCTTACCATCTTTTGATAATTCATGCACATTCTAATTTCATAGGACTATGGCGACCTAAAAGTTAAAACCCTTTAGGAACTTTTAGAGATTATTGAAAAATTTATACAAGAATTTCATGTTTGTATTTGTAGCACATTTTTAAAGCTAGTCTTAGCATAATTCTCCATTACAAAGGTGACATATTCCATAAGTGGACATGCTTATTAAGGTTGATTTTTGTAGCTAGTCTATACGACTTGTTAATCTAGTGCCAGTGTCATTGCAAATTTTAATGGATATAAAGAATGTGATTTACAGCAATTTTTTGCCAGTGTCTTTATATTTTGCTGGTTAATATGCATGAGAACAAGTCAGAAGCAATTAATATCAGACTTGACAATTTCTGTGACTTTGTGTACATTATTTCTACCATTGTTTTCTATCTAAATATATTTTTATTTGTATTTGGAATCCAATCTCAAATTTTGTTTGCAATAAAGAATATGATATAAAACGATCCTCTGTTTGTTTGCTTCAGGGCAAGGTGAAGGCTGAGAAGATCCGTGCCAAGGTGGCAGAGTCCTACGTGAAGCTTGCCCATGCCCAGCGACAGGAGCTTGCCCAGCAGCGCCGGGAAGACAAACGTCGTGTCGAGAAGGATCGTCTCCTCAACGAAGAGGATCCAGACAAGGCTCGTCGCCTTGAGGTCAGTCTTATTAATAATAATAATAATAAAATTCCACTTTTATATAGCACCCAATACATCGATACAACGATGTGTCTAAATGCTTTACATATATATTATTACCTTGGTCATCGGATTCAGGCTTACCTGCACACAATATACGCACGTTCTCCACTCCCTGGGAAGTGTTGGTGTTGTTATTGTCATTTTCATTTCATAACTGCAACCAATGTTTATTCTGGAGGAATCATGCCTATCTTTTGGCTTTAAACTGATGATATGAACCTTACTGAGATTTCTCTCTTTTTCTGAAAACATCTGTGTAAAGAGTCTTCAAATTGAAAATTCTTCTCTTGCCTTGGAAGATTCCTAGTATTTGTTGCGATAAGTTGGCAGGTATGTTTTTGTTAATTACTGAGTTTATATATTATTACTAGTTATTTAAGTATTTGATTTCACTTTTGCCTGGGAGGAATAAAAATGGGACTTTACCATTGTAAGCATTGGGGTCTCTCCTCCCCCTCTCAAAGAAATCCTGGGTAATGATACAGGATATTCTGTGGGTGATTGAAAATGCGTATAATAATAAGATTTATATAGCGCTCAATACGAAATACCATCTCTAAGCGCCTTGCAGATACTATACTATACTAGTCATTGGATTAATTCATTCATAACGTCCAGCATTTCCCTAGGGAGTATTCCTACCATATGTTCACTGTGGGGGCATTACTAACACAAATGCTTTCCTCATCCTACCAGGTCCCCATTTCTCTCCTGGGTGTGGAGTGGCAAATGTAGATTAATGCCTTGTCAAAAGACATAAGTGCTGTGTCAGGGATCAAATCCAAGACCCTTGAATTTCAAGTCAAGTGCTAAAACCATTGGACTACGGCACCTTGTTTAATAATTTCCAAAGCTCTCTGGAAGCACATAAAGACGTTATATCATAATACTATATATACCATACAAGGACAAAGTATTCTTGTTTTAAAGGGATACTGTAACTTTGTCTCAGATTCTGAAACAAAATCCTGGATTTAGCTCATGCTGCAATGATAATTATAAAACTTTAGGTCAGTCAGGAACCCCATGACTTTTACAAGCCGATCGCCTGTCTGATTATCTGATTGGAAATCGAAACCAAATTTTGCGTCTTCCTAATGGTTTTCATAACACTAAAGTCTATTGGGCAAAACGAGTATGGTAAAACCGGTCACTCAAAGATTGTTACTTTTTTGAGGCACTTCTTGATCATTTTGAAGTGCAATTTTTTTCAGGGCTTCATTATTAAACCATATCACAGACACTGATAACACTTAGGGCCGTGCATCTCTGATTTAACATTTGTTAAACGATGCCTTTAAAACACATATACACATCTCTTTTATATGTTGTACAAGAAAAGTGTTTCCTTGTTATCAAATACATGTATATCTCCTCTATATCTCTCGACTTGACAGGACAAGCAATACAAAAAGGACATGCGTAAGCGTATGAACCCCAACATGAAGCAGATCAAGGTTAGAGGTACATAGACAGATGCCAGGGATCCCTTGCTTTACCGAGACTACACCACCACCACCATCATCACCAATGCCTGTAACTCCATATCCAGACCATCAGCTGTGGCTCAATGCTCCCTCCATCTGGGGGGTGTTTCATAAAGATCCTAAGTCGAACTTATCTCTTAGTTCGACTTAAACATTATAGAGAGCCATTTTTAGCCTTACACTGAAATATACCGGTACTCAAAAGCAAAAATTCAAATGTTTTTGACTTTTCATAAATTCCACATCAAAGAAATGACATCTCCTTGATAATAGAAAATATGAATGATTTGAATCAACGTTTTATGCCTTTTAAAATAACTTAAAAGGTAAAGACCAGTATTGGAAACGCCCCAATTTCAAAAAATGAAATGGAAGCTCTTATTACCGATCATGTGAAAGAGTATGTTTTGAGAAATACATGATGATAACATTTTTGCCGGGAAACCACCTACTAATTGATATATTTGGTAAATTAGGTTATATATTGGTGTGTGAGAGATAAACGCACGTGTGCGTATAGTCCCATATACATCTTTCTGTGTACAGTGCTTGTAACTTTACGAAGACTGGGCCAAATTTCTTATCATTTAGATGATTCCAGAACCTTGCAGTACACACCAATACTTATATGCTAGATGATCAACCTTTTCTGATCGATTCCACAACGTTTCTTTCACAATGCAATCGCATGACCATAACTGGTCTTTATCTTTAACATGATATTTTCAAATATGCTAACGGCCTTCCATTATTGTAAAGTCCAACCTAGAGATAAGTTCAACTTACGATCTTTGTGAGAAAAAAACCTGGACTGGAAGAGTTGTTGCCAAGTCTACAGCAATTCAGCGTTGAAATTGTAGCGAAATGTACAACATCACAATGAACAATATCTCAGATCAAGTTCTCCGGACTGGAATATTGTAGCCACATCTACAGCTCCAATATCAGCAATATCAGCAATACCACTAACTTGATGTCAAGACTGGACATTGTTCCCAGAGTCCTTTGTTACAAATATTTGTGATTGGTTTGCCTTGATTTCTATTGAACTTGAGATAGATATAAATTGCAACTCTGTGGCCTGAATTCACAAAGGAGGTTTGTCGACCTAGGTTAATGTGCGTCATATGACGCGTTTCAGGCCAAGGTTCAGACAAACCTTGGTCTGAAATGCGTCAAAAGGCGTCATATGACGCACATAAACCTAGGTTTGACTACAAACCTCCTTTGTGAGTTTGGCCATTTATCTCTCTCTATAAGAGATGGGTAATAGTAATTTTGCAATTGATTGGAGGACTTTGATCACATTGATAGCAAGTCTATAAGACTAAACATGGTGTACACCTTGACTTTTGACATTTGCCATAAAGTATATTCTATACTGGAAAATTGTAATGAACACCAGAACATTGCAGGCAAAATTATCTCAAAACTAATTTCCCCGAGCATTGTTGTTAGCTGATGAGGTTTTGGTAAAGCTGTTACACCCACAGTTACATTTATATTCAAGTAGTGCATGTTTAATACTTGGAACAGCTTTAACAAGGCTTGTTTGAGAGAACTTATAGATTTAGTTTTTGTTTACCGATAGTATTTAAGTTGTGGAAATATTGATTTATTGTAAAGCTGTCATTTTAAGAAAAGAAAGGGATCCCAAACGAGGTATATGTAGTAGAAGTGTAAATCTTAGGTAATTTACATGTCTGTGGTCATGTTTGATTCTGTTTCTGTCCAGAAAAGTGGTAACAGTTGAAGTTAATTTTGATAATCATGATGGAACGTAGATTAATAATCCTGAGAGGGGTAGGGGGACGTGGTGAATTGACATTTGACTTGACCTATCGACTCACCCCCTCCCCTCCCTCCCCTCCTGAATTCAAAATGATTTAGTAAATAATTTCTATATGAAGGGAAATTCGGTGTGAAAATTATATCTTTTTTTTTTTTAATTTCAGAAAATATTTAACATTTAAAAGCACATACATTTTAAATGATATGTATTTTTTGTGTTATCTTGATTTTGAATTTTTCTATTGTTAATTTTTTTAAATAAAAGTTCTACCTTACTCTGAATTGTGCATATTGCTTTGTGAGTTTAATGCCTTAAAATTGAAATATGTACAGAATGAACATAAGCTTCTCGAACTTTGAAATTTAGAAGCCAAGCTTTCGTCTATCCCTGTGGAATTTCTCAAGTTAGGTGATTATTCACAGTTTCTTGCTGTCTTGGGTATTAGTAAAGCATGAGTTTGTTTTTTCTTATGCTATGAGGTTGTGGAAAATGTGTACATGTAATTTCAACTGGGCTATTCCGTCACAAAGTTTGTGCAATTTTTTTCAAGTCTCTGTTAATAATCGAACAATAAACAGGAATACTGGAGTAGGACACAGAATTTATACATTATACTTGACGCCATGATATGCATGATTGAATGTAATTTTTTATTAAAGTAAATATTCTTTGGATAAAAATGGATTAATTGTATGCAAGTAAAAGAGGAGATTATTCCTGAATCATTTTTTGATTAAAGTTAAAGAAATAATGTTATACATAAAGTGTATTTCCAATGTTTTATTTTTCTCAGTGATGGTATGTTCTATGATGATGTTGACAAGGATTATAATTTGAATTTTAGTGTGAAAAGATGATGAAGGTATTGATACTGTATATAGATGACAGTTGTAATGCTGATTGTGATAATAATGAATGGTGATGATGATGAAGGTATTGATACTGTATATAGATGACAGATGTAATGCTGATTGTGATAATAATGAATGGTGATGATGATGAAGGTATTGATACTGTATATAGACGACAGTTGTAATGCTGATTGTGATAATAATGAATGGTGATGATGATGAAGGTATTGATACTGTATATAGATGACAGTTGTAATGCTGATTGTGATAATAATGAATGGTGATGATGATGAAGGTATTGATACTGTATATAGATGACAGTTGTAATGCTGATTGTGATAATAATGAATGGTGATGATGATGAAGGTATTGATACTGAATATAGATGACAGTTGTAATGCTGATTGTGATAATAATGAATGGTGATGATGATGAAGGTATTGATACTGTATATAGACGACAGTTGTAATGCTGATTGTGATAATAATGAATGGCGATGATGATGAAGATAGTTATAAGGATGGTGATGATAATGAATATGCTAATGATATTTGATGATGATACTGGTGATGAAAATCATAATGGTGATGATGATGATGGATGATGAACAATAATATTAATGATGGTAGTGATGATAGTGATGAGAATTAATGATGGAAGCAGTGAATGATGATGATAAATGTGATGATGGATGATGAACAATGATATTATTGATGGTAATGATGATGATGATAATGATTGATGATGGTGATGATGATGATGAAGATGGTGATTGATGATGCATGGGTACATGAGTGATGCTGATGATGATGGGTGCATTAATAGTGATGATGCATGATGGTATTGACGATTATGGTGATGGATGATGTTAACGATGGGGATGGTGGTGTTGATAGTTGTGATGATGATGATGACTATGGTGATGATAATTTACTGATGATGATTGAAGATGGGGATGATGATTGTGGCTATACTAGCTTCTTGGGGAGAGGAAAATGGTGAAAAGGAAAATGGTGAAAAGGAATGATAAAGTGGTGTAAGTCTCCACTGCACTGGGATGATACTGATGGAAAGTTTGGTCAACTTGAGGATGAGAATGCCTAATAATAACGGATATTATTTCAAGAGGATGCTAGTGACAACGTGAGTGATGAGAAACAGGCTGCAGCGCTGCTGGTTTAATCTCTTGAAGTTAGACTATGAGCTGAGTTCATTGTTTGCGAAAATGGAGGCACGTAAGAAAAGAGGACGTGGACGACCTCGAATTTCGGACGAAGAAAGAAAACTATCCCAAGCCAGAGCACGGGCAAAGTATAGAGAAAGAGTTGATGTAGATCAAGATAGGAGAAGAATCAGACTGCATGTGAAAACTTTTCAACTATGGAGGAAGCTGAGGGAAAAGTCGAGCGTAAACAGCGACGATGGCTTCGCAAGGCTTCTGATGAAATGGTAGGTGTACGGTAATTGGTCTGCCTAGCCCCCTACGCTCCGGGCGAACTTGTCATGTTGAGTCCGCTGTTCAACACGGGCTTTGTGCACACATTGTCATTGGTGTTTGAGAGAGGGGCTGAGAGAGGGTGTCTTAAAACAAAATGTATTTTAAACAGAGTATACAGGGCTGTCAACCCTCCCGCATTTTGACGGAGTCTCACGCCACCACGCTCATTCTCCCGCCGCCCCAATAGCTCGTAGCGGGAAACTCCCACCACCACGCCTGGCCTTCCTCGATCCCGCTCTCCCGCCAACGATGTAAACGATGTAGAATCTCCTGGTTTATGAAAAAACGTACCGTATACCCCCCAAAAAAAATGTGCTCGAAGTGCAGAAAGTTGTGCGACACTGACCAAACTCGAGCCAAGTTGGAGATCTTTCCGGGCCTTAAATCTGATTTAATTTTGAGAGTTAAGAAAAGTTGTTCAGCTGCTATACAGTGCGTCCCAGAAAAAACGAAACCAAGAAGTATCAATGTTCTATCATAACTTAATCACAACTATAATTAATTAATGATACATATTTGGAAAGCTTAGAGTCTCCTCTTTCATGTGATGCTACTCAGGTAATGCATATTTCACGCATGAGTGATTAAAAGCAATTTGAAGGAAGGAAACCAAAAAGACATTTGGCGGGCGGTATCTGAATTTCGAAGAAAAATTCACATTTTTAGAAAGTTAAGTTTCTGCCCTTTCATATGACACCTCAATCAGGAAAAATGAGCGAGGAATGACAAAGTTCTGTTTGTTTAAAGTAGTGCTTGCATTTCCATAATTTTTATTAAACAAATTATTTTTCACTGGCTGCCTGCCGTATCAATAAACAAAATTAACAAGAGACTTAACTCCGTTTCGTTGACAATCAGCCGTAGACGAGAGTCTTCATGCATGGCTGATTGTCAACGAAACGGAGTTAAGTCTTTTGCCAAATCTGCTTTTTGCTACGGCAGGCACCCATTGAAAACTAATTCGTTTGTTAAAATTATAAAAATGTAAGGGCTACTTTTAAACAAACAGAACTTTGTTATTCCTGGCTCATTTTTCTTGATTGAGGTATCATATGAAAGAGCAGAAAATGAACTTTCTAGAAATATTTAATTTTTCTTTGAAATTCAGATACCGCCCGCCAAATTACTTTTTGGTTTCCTTCCTTCAAATTGCTTTTAATCACTCATGCGTGAAATATGCATCACGTGAGTAGCATCAACTGAAAGAGGAGACTCTAAGCTTTCCAAATATGTATCATTTATTAATTATGGTTGTGATTAAGTTATGATAAAACATTGATACTTCTTGGTTTCGTTTTTTCTGGGACGCACTGTATATGCCTGATTTGTGCATTATTTCCATGAACTTGAACAAAAAGTCTTTTTCAATTCAATTGTTCTTTTGTATGATATATACATGTATACCATGCAGTTATGTGTTCGTGTTCCTCCCTCTCCCTATCACGCCCTTTCTCTCTCTTTATCTCACTCTTTATCTCCCCCCATTCTCTCTCTCTCTTGTTCTCCGTCTCTCTAATCTCCCTCCCTCAACTTTTCTCCTCTTTTCTCTCTTACCACCGTCCAATTTTTCTTTATACCGTAATTAAAGTTTTTTTACCTGGCGCTATGCCTGGCAATGTCTCCCAGCTCGGTAATCGGTGTGTTGATTCACCACTCGGAAACTAGAACAACACTCAAATTTGTCTGTCATCTTGGTTTGAAAGTAATCTTTCTGATAGATCTCAATATGTAGTTTATAATAATAATTCCTCCAATTTTTCTTCTATTACTTGGTGAACCACAAGGTTCTATCCTAGGTCCCCTACTGTCTTTTAATTTACATCAATGATCTTACACACACAAAACAAAAAGCCATTCATCCTTTTAACCCCCTAGGCCTATATGTACTTGTCATTTTATTTCTATTCAAGTACTGCTGACATTTAGAATGGATATGACTAGAACAAAAAAGCATGTGGAAGATGTATGTTGTACAGTGCATATTGCATGTATTGTATACATTATAATAGGGTTTATTGTGAATATCTGTGAGTATGGATACTTTCAATCCTTATTGCTCCAAAACAAAAAATATTATATCTCTGAAACTTTTATATGTTTTAGTGAACATGTCAGAGATTACATTTCATGAAAAATGTTGTCAAGGTCACGTGATCCACAAGGTAAATTTCAGGGTCAAATCTTAGGTCAAGAGGTCAAATTACCCCAACATGTACAAATCTTCAAATGGCAGCAGATTTGGAATCCTTTTGAATACCCTTTCCAACAATACAAATTTTGTGAAGATTGACCCATTAGTTCCCGAGATACAAGGGTTCAAAGGTAGGCCCGCCACCCCCATTTTTGCAAAAATCTCAAAATTTGGTGGGCCGTATCTCCCAAACCCCTCACCCGATTGACCTCAAATTTGGGGTTTGGTGCTGTGAGATCACACTCAACAAGTACACTCAGTTTCATCAAAATAAAAAATGGTCGGGTTAAAACCATTGGGTGATTTGACATGGAATGACCCAATAAGATATGAGAAGCTTAATACCAGTAACCTTTGGATCCAAAGAACATAGACACTTCCTATTAAGAAACACTTTGCTGATGAAATCACACAACTTTAAACATGGATAACACCCCTCAAGAACAAGTATACGGTACTTCACCTATCCTAAGATCAGCATACACAATTTTCCCAATCCGTACAGTCAATGCTTTTAGAGTCTCTGTAGTGTTGTTTTTCCAGACCTTGACCGTCTTCCATGTCAGCTTTTTCCTATTTTGTGGAATCTGCTGAATGATGTTATAAATGGTCGGAGTTTTCCTAGAGGTGGTTTAGCACATGCTTTATACCCATTCTGTATGTTTCCATTACACTTATCCAGTGTGCGAGTGCCTCTAGTAGGAATATTCACATATCAGTAAAAATGTGGCATGACACAACGTAATTCACCGCTATCGAAATCTCCTATGGTATCCCATAATGCTTACAGATAAACAACAGCTCTGACTTGAATTCGGACACTGAATCCCTGTAGATCTGATAAAATTTGTGAACATCTTCTCGAGATCGGTAAAACTTTGTATAAACTTCACCCGTAAAGACTTCTGAGGGTCATGCCTTGCTCTAATGACTCAAACTCTCCGCAACAACAAAAAATATTAACATGTAGCACGTAAGCAATACACCTTAAAGTGAACTGTCTGTTCATTTGACCTTCAATCTCTTTGGTCAAGACATCATGGCATATAGACGTGTACATTTCTTAGGGGTGATGACTGATGACATTTACATTGATCCTTCTGACACACTAGATGAGGTCACACCTCCACTGCTGCATGTTCATACCTGCCTTTTGAGCCACTACGCAGTCCTCAACTTGATGTTGCCATTCTGGACGAGCAAGAACTCTCTTGACAGCCGACTTAAGGCCATGTCAAAAAATTAACATGTTTAGCGTCCCGCCCGCTTCCTTTTTGGGGGCCGCCTCCTATTTTTTTTTTTTTTTTTATTTTTTTTTTTTAAAGAAAAAAAACATGAAAAACATTGCTAAAATGGATCTAGATCTATTTCTGATTTAAAAAAAAAAAAAAAATTGTCGGCTGCCATCTTGAAAATGTACCGAGCGGCCATTTTGAGCGGCCATTTTGAGCGGCCATTTTGAAAGAAAAAAAGGGTCTCCTTCCTATTTTATAAAAAAACAGGACGCTAAACATGTTTTATTTTTTATTTGGCCTAAATGCCAAATTTTCCCGGGGTTCAGAGAAGGCTAATAAGGAGGCAGCAACTAGAGGAGGATGCAAGTTGGTTCCTTCGGAAAGCTGTGCTCTGACATGCGGACCCGTGTCATCATTTATCAAGAAGATCGATGTATCCGTCAGGAACATCTGCTCGCATTGACGTACTGTTTGAGCGAGGAACACCTCAAACAAATCTCTTGTGATGGTCTCGCTGGTGACTGAGTGGTGGACGACGCCCACATCAGCGCATACAGCAAATGTCATATTGCAGTTCCTCCACGCTGCCAATGTGCAACCTGTCTTGCTGGTATGCCATAAGGAGCTCTACCAAAGGATCAACTAGTCCACATACCATATTATACCACCCCTCTGTTTTTCATAAACAATTGCGCATATTTCAACGCGCATGTCCAAGACGCAGGGAGAATTCCGCGCGTCTAACATGTCTTCAGTTAACTTTATACATGTAGTTATCAACGTCTAGAACTCTGGTAATTGTGCTTAAGCTGACGGCTGGTTTGTCGGGCAAAAGCTTTCATCTGCTTTAGAGGATTGATCTCTAAAACATGCTGTAAACGGTTTCTTATGTTGTCATCCATCTTGTGATTTCTACCCCCTCTCCTTCAAAGCTTGTCACGTCGACTATCTGTCAAAAAGGTTGCAACGAACGACCTGGTAGGGGCTCACTGTATTCCGAGGGTGTCTGCCAATTCCATGTAGTCAAGGTTTTCATTCTCAAAGGCATCAATCAACCTAGCCCCTAGCCTCGTTTGTAATGCACCTGTAGCGTACGCGTTGGGCTGCCATTTTAGCCGAGATAGTTTACAAATGAGAATGCATTAAGATTTATGCAAATGTCATGATGATGAAGCCAACGTTATTCAATTCAATTCTTTAAATTCAATTTATTTCTCCACGAATGCCAAACATAAGAAAATAAAGTATACAATGAAATATATACATACAATACAATAATAGAACATGTACAGTATTCTAAAGCGACTCAGCCAACTCTATATGGAACAAAGTATGTTTTTAGAAGAAAATCCAGCAAATGTAGAAGGGGTATGGTAGTCAAAAATCCGAAATGATTTGTTAAGGACAACCCCCACTTATAAGAAAAAACTAAACAATTAAATTATTCATATTCACAAACTAAGCCAAAAAAAGCTTCTCAAACACCCCAAAGAAACTAAACGCAATATTTTTTTCAAAAAATTAAATGTACTTATTTCAACCATGCTTGCTCATTCACGAATTTGAATGACCACCGAGGTACCATAGCCAGCATTATATGAATTTGAATGCTCTTACTTAACATTTGAATGACCGGATTTAACAATTGATTGCACGGATAGTGAATTTGAAAGCTGACTCAACGCTGCAAGTGTGACATGCATGATTTGAATGCTCGGAATATAAACGTGAATTTTAAAAAAAGTCTGAAATTGGTTGCGAAGACCTATAGTCTCTGTCAAGAGAGAAGAGATGATATTTCGAATGCTATATAAATCCAGATAATTATTAGTTGTTTGACAACTTTTTTCCAGTTTCAGTGAACATGCCGAGGAGTACAAAGGTGAGAGTATCCTTGCACCTTTCCAAACATCCTTACCCTTGGGATCAGATGGGGGCAGAAGTGAACATCATCACAGGTAAGCAGTCTAGATTGACATCATCACAGGTAAGCAGTCTAGATTGACATCATCACAGGTAAGCAGTCTAGATTGACATCATCACAGGTAAGCAGTCTAGATTGACATCATCACAGGTAAGCAGTCTACATTGACATCATCACAGGTAAGCAGTCTAGATTGACATCATCACAGGTAAGCAGTCTAGATTGACATCATCACAGGTAAGCAGTCTAGATTGACATCATCACAGGTAAGCAGTCTAGATTGACATCATCACAGGTAATAAGCAGTCTAGATTGACATCATCACAGGTAATAAGCAGTCTAGATTGACATCATCACAGGTAATAAGCAGTCTAGATTGACATCTAGTTGCCTCTATTTCCCTGTGTACTCAGGCTCTTGGTAATGCCCTCCCAAATTGACTTTTAGAATAGTGTTGGTCATACTTAGTTTTTGATATATATACAGTCAAACCTGCTTTAGTGACCACCTGTCTACAAAGACCACCTGTCTTCAAAGGCCACATTTGTTGTTTCCCCTGAAAATGGTTTCTCATTGAATCATGTACTAAAGAAACCTGTTTACAAAGACCACCTGTCTACAAAGGCCACCTTGTGTGTTTCCCTTAGGCGGTCGCTATAGACAGGTTTGACTGTATGTTATTATATTTGTAATACTATTTGTATCTTTTAATGTATTCTCGCAATCGTTATGTAATAATTTTTAAAACATTGCTACGCATTTCATGTGCTTTTAATGAAAACTGAATGAAATTCAGCCCTCGGGCAGCCATTTTCAGTATTCTCAATAAACCATTCAATTAAATTCAATACAATTTAATTCAAATTCATATCAATCTTATCTGACTGCATTTGGAACATCACAGACAGATTTTGTGATTTTAAGAGATGATTGGGATCAAGAGCCAGATATGACACGTGTGTATAATTATTGAACTTCATAGAGAACAAGGCATTGAATTTCAGACCTGAATGAATCCCTCTAAGAAAGAAAGGTTATTTCCAATATCTAGATAGCATTTTTACAATTCTGATACAAAATGTTCAATACAAACATTTGATTTTCTGAGGATCTGTTAAATTATCACCCTTTTTGCACACCCTTAAATTTTACGAAAATTTGTTTGTGTATAAATAGCCAATCAAATGCAAAGATTTCACTATCATCTTAACAGCATGTCATTGATAACAAGTTTTATGAAACATTGCCCTGGTCAGAAAATAATATATCTTTCTTTTGTTTTGAACTCTGTAGGGATCAAGGTAAATCACAGGTACATGTAAAAGAGGGGAAAACAAAGAGAAAGGTGAGTCTGTTCAACTTGTTTGGTTTTATCTTAATATAATTATGGGGCATGTGTGGAATAATAATGAATCATGAGATTTATGGCTTGGAAAACAAATAATGCATCCAGTGTTTCCCACATTCATAAACTTTACCTAAAGGAAAAGTGACAAGGAATTGAGAGCAAATTACAATTTTAAACTTCTGAAAGAGCTCAAGTATTTTTCTTCAAAGCTGTGGGAAAAAACAAACTATCAGCTGTTAAAAAAAATGTCCAACTCTTTTAATATTTTTTGTGATTTGCAGCGAGGTCGTCCAGCAGGCAGAACCAACGCCATGAAGGTTCAGAGGTCAACGCCCGTAGCACCTCCTACTCAGTACCCTCCCAGTATTAAGAGCAATGCCTCGTCACCTCATATACCTACAGCAACTCCTGCAATACCTACAACAACTCCGGCTAGGAGGCTGATGAAGATCCCTGATGAAGATCTATCACATTTTTCACCGACTGTACGATCAGCACGTTTAGCATTTTCCAGAGCGCTTGCTCAGTCCTTCAACGCTATGACTTCACCCGATCGTACAGAGTCGGTCAAGAGAAACCTACATTCGGCCTGGAGCTCTGATGAGACGATAGCAACTCCAGCTCATGGTGTTTATTTCCAGAATTCCCTGCTAGAAAACACATGTGACCCGTCTCTTAGACCGTCGACCTTTCCACAAACAACGGTGATCGGTGTTGCGCCGATAGACGGTACGCAGCATGGAAGCACATTTGAATCATCGCATAGACTTTTGGTTGGAGAAGGTGACCTTGACACTAATGCGTACCAGGACAGTGCTGGGGAGGATTATTATTCTCAATCGTCTGTACAGTATGGTGAGGCAGTGTTTGGTGATGAGAGGGTCCAGTCCATACCGGGCCAACCAGAACCACAGCCTTCAGTGAAAACAGAGTTGGTTGTAAGTAGCGCTTTTTTACCTGAAGGAAGTGTTAGGAATGGAGATATGAAATGGAGAAGATCTGATCAGAATTGTAAAAAGTACAGTTTCAGGAAAGTGAACATGATAATGATGGACCCCACTTGGGACTCAACAATGAAAGGGATATCAAGCTGACAATATGGGAACGATTAACATTATTTCAAGTAATGATACAGGGGTATGAACATTGTTGTTTTATGTTTTATGGGGGCAGTTTTTGGCTGGAAGTTCAAGAAGTTTGTTTGCTTTGGGCATTTAAATAAGAGGAAGATTTTATGTGATACTCCACCCATATAAATGTATCTTCTTCTTTTTCATCCACAACTTACATGTAGGTAGAGACCAATGGCAGTAGCCACCTAGCATCGGAACCAGACCTGAGCCTCACATTAAGTCCAGGAGCAGGAATCAAGGAAGAGTCCATCGAGCTGGCCCAACCTCTTGGAAAGCATGATTCCAAGGGGGTCAAGGTCCCGGATCCAACGCGGCGGTCTAGACTCAATCAGATTACTGGGGGACTCTTAAACAGACTCAAAATGAGGGCCATGACTGCGGAACCAACGCAAGACTGAACATGCAATCTACCTTGATTTCAAGCTCTCAGATCCAACGCGTCGGTCTAGGCTCAATCAGATTACAGGGGGACTCTTGAACAGATTAAAAATGAGGGCTATGACTGCAGAACCAACGCAAGACTGAACATGCAATGTACCTTGATTTCAAGGTCCCAGATCCAACGCGTCGGTCTAGACTTAATCAGATTACGGGGGACTTTTAAACAGACTCAAAATGAGGGCCATGACTGCGGAACCAACGCAAGACTGAACATGCAATGTACCTTGATTTCAAGGTGATCAGGGTCCCGGATCCAACGCGGCGGTCTAGACTCAATTAGATTACGGGGGACTTTTAAACAGACTCAAAATGAGGGCCATGACTGCGGAACCAACGCAAGACTGAACATGCAATGTACCTTGATTTCAAGGTGATCAGGGTTCCGGATCCAACGCAGCGGTCTAGACTCAATCAGATTACAGGAGGTCTTTGGAACAGACTCAAAATGAGGGCCATGACTGCAGAACCAACGCAAGACTGAACATGCAATGTACCTTGATTTCAAGGTGATCAGGGTTCCGGATCCAACGCAGCGGTCTAGACTCAATCAGATTACAGGAGGTCTTTGGAACAGACTTCAGAAGAGTGCCATAAATGCAGAACCAACACATATGATGTCATGGTATATGATATACCGGTATATTATGTATGTAAGGTTATGTTGATTCTTTGTTTGTTTGTAAAATGTGAGCAAAACAAATTTCCAATATTGGACAGTAAATTGAAATTGAAATTGAACAAAAAATGGAAAAAATGGTGCCTGTTGACCACCAAACTTTTAGAGAAACTTTCTTTTATAAGATAATAACAATTGGAAAATTTGAATTGAAATTCATTGATACCCACATGAATTTTTAAATAAAATGTGTTGGGTTATTCTAATCATTTTTATTTTCAATTCAATTCAATTCAACATTTATTACAGTAAAAATGTAATGATACAATTTACATCATAAATGAAAATAATGTGAGATTGTCCTCAAGATATGACAATCGTACAAAGAAACCATGGAAAGCATAATAATAATAATAATAATACAGCATTTATTATGCGCCATCGATCTAGTAAACTATTCTGAGGCGCAGAGGGATAAAATTAGAATGAGATACATAGAGAATTGTGAAGGGGGGGGGGGGGAAGAAAAGAAAAGAAGAAAAAATGTACATTCAACATAAAGAATAAAGTCAGAGGAAAGAGCCAAACGATATGACCTAAATATGGGTGATGTTGGATGTTGAACTACGCGCCTACGTATGTATCCTTTTAATGCCTTCTGGTTTATTATTTTACTCTTTATGACTATTTGAAATCTCAGTGAAGAACACCTGAATTTTGATTTATTTGTTGTTGTTTTTTTCTTTTTTTCCTAAGCTCATCATGATTTCTCCCCAAATCTTTGAAATCTGTGAGCTACAGCATTGACTGCTAAATACTAGCATAGACTAAATGACTAGCGTGAATTGATATGGACTAGCATGGACCAATATGTGCCAAGTACTACATGTTAAGATTGAACTTGCCTTACCCTACTAACCCTATGCAGATTGTGCTAAAATACTAATCTACAGCTTTATGTTTGATTTATATTATGTTATTGTATAACATTGGAAAGATACAGTAGGTCCATCCTGGCATTAAGTTCATTGGACCAAATGCAGAAAAAAAAATCATAGAGAATATAAGAAAAAAATGAGATCCCTGTACAATTTGACAACTAAGTATTTGTCTAGATCTTGTATACTACTTTAAACTGTAATCATTCTATTCTAATTAACACCTTTCAACACAAAAGAATTACATTTCTTTATATTTTTTCAAATTTAAGTTTAAGTGTTCTTTTAGATAAAAGTTACTCAGAGAGTGAGCCCTGTTGTGTTACCACCACAGAACTGGTACTTGCATGACTGTGCTCTGACGACTGCCTAGTCTATCCTCAGGCTCGGTCCTAACAACCTCATGGCCAATATGAAGAGGACTGCAGACTAAACAGACATAACAAGATGATTATGTGGCACTCTCTACCCAGGGTCCAGGGACTTTCCCCCAAGTCAATAATGAGAACCTGAGTTCTCTGTGTGTAACTTAGATAACAAGTCTTCTGAGTGAGGCTGTGCATGAACTGGGACATCTTTATAGGACAAAATAGTTCCTATATAGTTTTATTGGTTGGTGATGAAATTACCTTGAAATCAAATGAAAAGTGCTGTATATTGATGTTTTTACTGCCCTGTAATGTTGCAAGAAAGAATATAACATAAACTTAATGTAATGCTTTTATTAATCACAGATGACTTTTTCAGATATTAATGAATTTGAGGTGCTGTGCATAAATTATTCAAATTAAGTAATTGATATGCATATCTCTGAAGTGATAACAAAACACAAACAAACTTGACAAAACCACAACATTGTGAAAAAGGCAGAAAGCATACATGTAGATATATGATGATCATGCAATAATCATATTGCAAAATAATAAATCAATACAATTTTCAACAGAAAATTTGTTTAACTTATGAATATTCATGAGCCATGTACAGTACAGTGCAATACAATTGCATCTGTAGATGAAGCTAAGAACGCTGGTTCACAAATGTATCTAATTTTTTGTATACATATATCTACTATTTTTGTTACCGGTGATAACCCTGAAACTTGCCAGAGAGTTGTCTGACATAGCAACAATGTGAAAAATAGTACTACAATGTAAGAGTGTAGACTCGTGGGGAGGAAGTTTTTTCTGATTATGAATACGTTTGTAAAGATTGTAAACTTATCTTTTCTTGGGTTGGATGATTAGCAGTTGAGTAAAATATAATAATGTCTTAACAGTAACGTGCCTACAACATCCATCATATAGTTTAATACATTTTTGTCATGTTTATCTGCTCTCCTTGCTAGCTTGTAGACGTATTGAAATTAAATATAGCATTCCAGAACATTCACATAAATACAAAAAATATTAAGAAAATCTTCAGATATATGACAATTGTCATGGTGAAATAAATTGTCTTTTCTTTTTAATTAGTATCCAAACATTTATTGGAAGTCAAAATAATCTCTAGACATATGTCATTATTGTTTTATTTTGTAGGTGTGTATCATTCAATGAATATTATGAATATTTTACGCCATATGAAACATAGAAGAGGAGTCTTCAATTCGGTCTCATAACTCCCCGGGCTGGTATTCTGAAAACAATGTTTTCCTATATGTTAGTAAAATATTGTTAATTGTCATAACAACTTTGAAAATTAAGACAAGTCATTTGTTAATGTCTCCATAAAGATAGCTGTGTTCACTGAGTGTTAAAAAATATGTGCACACTCATCAATGATAAATGTGAATTATGGACGATTTAAGTTTACTATGACAAATAACATTGTTTGAACTAACACAAAAGATAACTAGATTTCAGAATCTGACCCCAGATGTCCATTGATTATTAATTGTTGATAGCCAGTTTCTTGTAACAAGAACAATATTAGGGCGACAGTAGTTTTTTGTCACAATAAAAGTTTCAATTGGTGCTATAGTACTTGTTTCAGTTGTAATTTGAATACAAGTAACACGGAAAGTGTGAATTTAGGAAAAATTTAGTTTATTGGAGACACAAGTTCAGTCGAACCTGAAGAATAATCTTATGCAATGTATGTAATGTCTGTTTAGAGCCAAAATGGCATAA
This sequence comes from Strongylocentrotus droebachiensis, assembly GCA_035222895.1. Taxonomy (NCBI): domain Eukaryota; kingdom Metazoa; phylum Echinodermata; class Echinoidea; order Camarodonta; family Strongylocentrotidae; genus Strongylocentrotus; species Strongylocentrotus droebachiensis. Next base: position 101,942 of record JAVYIG010007126.1, read on the forward strand.
CTTCTGTATTAAAGTATATGAGTTAACGCCCTTGGCTCCACCCAGATGGTATGACAGTCAATAGAAAGGCAATACCAGTTGTTATATTTAAGCACACCTGTTGCACTCTCCAAAAATGAGGCAGCCAAAATGTCAAATGTGTAAACGTTAGTATGATTTGTTAATTTCTATTTAATGTACAATATTTCATGAGTGATAGTACAGACTTCAGAGACATGAACGTGCTGGTATTTTCTTTCTATCGTTATGACAAACGAACTTGATGTAGTTAGATCGAACTAATCCTTATGAGAAAGAGTCCAAGTTGAAGTAGTTCATGAACAAATTACACAGGCATTATAATATCTGTCTAAACTTTTCTTTACTATATGTTAATGAACAAATAATGATTTTTGTTTTCTTCCCATGTTTCCTATGAAGAATTATGTATGTCATTGATAAATATATGCCAGTAAAATATGTTTAATAAAACTTCCTTTGTAGAAGATTATATTTTATTAATTACCAAGGTGCCTATTCCCCCCCCCCCCCCTCAGAAATCTCTGACAAGCTAAAAGGATAGGGAGGGGAGAGAAAGAGAGAGAGAGAGAGAGAGAAGAGGGAAGAGAGAAAGACAGAGGCAGAGTGTGAATGAGAGGGGGAGAGAAAGAAAGAGATTGGGAAAGAGAAACAATGAGAGAGAGGGAGGTGGAGAGAGAGAGAGAGAAAGAGAGTTGGACATATTGACAAGGATCAGAATGTTGGATTTTTGCTAAAATATAGAGGAATAGAATAAATCGGGAGAAGGGAAAATTAGTTTTAACTCATGAATATTCGTGAGCCATTTGAGTTGAGTACAAAGTGCAATATAATTTCATCTTGTTTTTATTTATTTGAACACATAACTTTAAAACCCTCATTATACCATTCTTTTTCAAAGATAAAGAACGTATATCAATACATACATAGTGTATCAGGGGCAGTTAGCTAAAAGTCTTCAAAGAATATTATTGCTCGCTCCTAGGGGCGTACCCATTATTGTCCATGTGAGAGGTACGGGTCGAATCCCTGTCGAGGCACTATTTTCTTTTAGCAAGACATTAGTATATATTTAAACACACTCCACTCGGGTGAGGTAAATAGGTACTTGGCATTGGCAGTAATGAACTATGTAAAGATGTTCGAGCGCTGTAATGACGGCCGTGCTAAAGACGGGGTACTACTAATGGAGCATCAGGAGTGGCATGCAATGTGCCATTATTATTACTAGAGGAGCAGAATAATTTCCTGAGAGTATTTCGACCTCGGGTAGCGCCCACCCTTGATCAGTGGCATATGAAAATGGATTAAAGGAGGAGGGGTCTTAGTGCAGGCGCGGATCCAGGATTTCTTAGTGGAGAGGGCCCAATTTTTTTTGTTTGTGCTCCCCAGAATTTGAAAATCGCGCCGGCCGAAAAGTCGCTCAGTGGGGGGGGGGGGGGGGGGAGCACATTTTGTTTTTGTTTGGTCCTCGGAAATTTAAAAATTTGAACCCCCCCCCCCCCTTGAGCGCCAGGGGGGGGGGGGGGCAACCGCCTAAAAAGGTAAAAATCACGTGTTTTAACATGATTTTTTTCCGGCCCCCCCCCCCCCCCTTGGATCCGACACTGTCTTAGTGAGCCGGAAAAAGAGAGAAGCATGTCTGTGACTATAGGGCCAATTCAAGTTGTGTTGAGTTTTTTTTTCTTCATTGCCTTAAACCGGAGGGAGGGGGGAGGGGGGCCTATTAAGGCAACTATGTCTTATGGTGGATACGCCGTTCCTGTGTTCATGATCATTGCATGTTCTGGAATGTATATAGTAAACATGTCTAACTTCTTGAGCAGAGTTTCTTACAATGAAGACAAAGATTGGCGGATCAAGCACGATTGATTGTGGAATTCCTTAGAGGGGGGGGGGTGATTAATAGCAAAAAAATGTCGAGGAATGTCTTACCTAAGGATATTGGTATACCGTGGAAGGGTTTCGAATCCCGAAACTTGTAATTTATAGTCGGTGACTTTATCAACCAGACTAAAACACCTCCAGTAATATGATTGGGGGCTGATACATTAAGCTACTTTTTTTTCCTTTGGGGGCATTTCCCCCATTATTTTGATCAATCCTTAGTCGACGCCCTCGTGCCAAAGCAATATGATACAACCCTTTCCATGTACAAGCATCCGCCAGGTGTCCTGATAGCAATAATACTAGAAAAACAATTAACAAGAGCTGGTTTTCATGTTTATCTACCAGCAGATTTTCTTATAATGAAAACAAAGATAAGTGGATCAAGCACGGTTGATTAGGGGGGGTGATGGATAGCAGAATATACCAATGAATGTCTTGCCAAAGTACATCGGTACCGTAAAAGAGTTGCGAATCCATATACTGGTACTTCATTGTCTGGTGACTTTATCCACTAGACTAAAACACCTCCAGTAATTATTTTTCGGGCTGATAACTGTTTTAAGCTATATTTGTTGTTGTTGTGTGTTGGGTGTTTTTTTTCGTGGGGGGGGGGGGGCATTTCCCCCCACATGTAGTCGACGCCCTTGTGCCAAAGTAATATGATACTACCCTCTCCATTTATAAGCATCCGTCAGGTGTCCTGAAAGCAATAATACTAGAAATACAATTAACAAGGGCTGGTTTTCATGTTTATCTACCAGCAGATTTTCTTATACGAAAACAAAGATAAGTGGATCAAGCACGGTTGATTGCCCTTGGGGGGGGGGGGTGATGGATAGCAGAATATACCAATGAATGTCTTGCCAAAGAACATCGGTACCGTAAAAGAGTTCCGAATCCATATATTGTTTTGTTGTTGTTGTGTGTTGTTGTTTTTTGTGGGGGGGGGGGGCATTTCCCCCACTTGATCATGTAGTCGACGCCCTTGTGCCAAAGTAATATGATACTACCCTCTCCATTTATAAGCATCCGTCTTGAAACTTGACCTACAAGATACTAATGCATGCAGGCTCGTGCATATATATGGAGGGACCAGTAAGAAATAGGCCTAGATCCGAACAGAAGACACTTGATTGGTAAGTTTGATTTCGTATTTTTACTTGATTTTGATTGCCCAATATTGTCCATGGCATAATCTGATTGATCATATAATTATATTTGTTTGTTCATTGTTTGTTTGTTTATTTATTTGTGTTTCCCCCTGTGCTTTATTTATTGCATTGTTTGTTTTTCGTTTGTTTATTTATTGCCTAGATTGGTTGGTTGTTTATTATTGTTATTTTGTTGTTATTTCCTCCTCTCGGATATTCAACATAGTGCAAGCCTTGATATGCAGTCAGTTAGTTGAATTATTTACGCTGTGTCTTGGCTGGTTTATTGCATACCAAAAAAAAAAGTATGTTTTTGACAGATTGTATTCAGAAGTCCCAAATTGAAGAATATTCGACTAACTGCCCAAAAGTCTGCCCTATTTAGTCAAAGGAACAAATACAATGTCGATGGGCTTTTTTATAATGTTGATACACCGAAAATGAGGTGCCAAATAGAAGTGGGAGGAAAACGGATAGTTATCATCGAAATTTCTCAGCAAATTGTTGATGGCATACATTTTTGAAGAGAGTAGCTCTATAAAATATGTGTATTCCTCTTTCGTGTATAGTTCTGTAAGACTGTAAACTAAACTAAGATATTCACGAATTTTTGTTTGTGCTATATGATCAAGAAATGTACCATGGTAGCTTACGTACCTCCGACTGATATGAATTCAAACTTTTATGTGAAACAATGCCTAGCTTGTCTTGTATTCGATCCGAAGCTTTCGAATCACGATCGCAAAGACTTTCGAAATATTCAAGGAAATTTCAAAAGCCTTGTTCATCATCGTTTTGAAATGAACGAACATTACAGTGATACTCTTTGTGTTTTTGTTTTTTTCGTTTTTTTTTTTTTTTTTTTTTTTGCTCGTGACACAATTTGTGGATGAGGTAAACCCTGTTTCATACTCTTTTTCTAGACTACACTATTTTGGATTTGGACCCTAGCTCCCTCCTATTTTACAAAATCCTGATACCTCCTCTCTATAATTTATGCAACGACGTCGATTACCTTGTCATGTCCTGTCCATATCACAGTTATGATAAACTGAACAAGTCCTTTTACTTACTTTTCAAATAACCTTAGTTTGAATTTAATATCTGAATTATATTTATATGTACATGAATGTGTTAACATATTAAAGAACAATCCAACCTTTGTAGTAAGTTCATTTCTGTGTAAGCAGAAAATAAGAGAAACAAAAATCGGACCAATAATAAGAATAATATGCATGTTTGAAGTATAAGATCTCTATGCGATTCTCAAATTGGTAATGTGGTCAGTGGGTACTTGTGACGTAGTTGCAGATTACTCTCGCATTTACTTTGTCGTACCAAAGAGATACATATATCATTAACCTCTGTTTTTCCTAAGTGGCCAAGTGCCTTCTTGGGGCATTACTCAAAATATATTGTGTGTAGTATATCGTTAAAGGTTCTCTTAGAAGAAAAGACCCACCTGATTGATACATTTTGGTCATTTTTTTGTGTAGAAACAAATTGGAAAGTTGTCCAACACTTCGTCACAGTGACACTGCCGATTCGGGCAATTTAAAAAGTCCGATACACATAATTATTACAACTTTTAACAATTCATAACTTTTTCATTTTTTTGTCAGATATCGTTCAATTTTTCACCAGTCTGCTTCTGATTTTGTCAGCCTTCATTTAGCGTAGTTTACTATCAAGGTCGGATGTCCATTAAAATTCACTTTCACCATGTGCAAAACAATGTGCATATCTGTTCTGTCTGTATGTTATGTAAAACTCCCGAGTGTAAATTTTTGAAACATCTCTCTTCCCTCTCCCCCCCCCCCC